>CAJNOI010001323.1:0-16333 GCA_905250115.1 Adineta steineri | reverse complement strand
AAAAAAAAAACGAATTAATAGATTATATTTTATCGATGTCTTTTTAATTTAGGTTCATCACGATTGGAAATTCAACCGATAACAAAAAAAGAAATGGAATCAGAAATTGCATCACTACGTTCAAAAGATAATCGTCGAAGAGATTATTATGATGGAGATTCAAGACCAAGACCACGATCACGATCACGTAAGATTTATATTCATTATTTATGTTTAATAATATGTATATTTTTAATTGATTTTAGGTTCACGATCACGTTCACCAAAAGAACGTGATACACGTCGGTATCCACCACGTGATGAAACTAATGGTGATAATACTGGAGGAGGAGGTGGTTCATATCTTCGACGACCACGTCATAATGAAGGTAAATTTCTATGAACATGAATCATGAAAAGATCGATCAGGGAGAACGAACGAACTAGAGAACACAAACAAATATATGCATACATATATATGTGTGTTTCTAAGAGAAAAGAGAAAAAACTAAGACACGTTACAATTTGATCGTAGAGAAAATATCCATATGTAATGTACGAACATATGGGACATCTTCTAGTTATTCTTTATATTTACTATTGAGTCTTATACCAGTTCGGATTAGTAAATCGAACAAGTTCGATTCATCTATTCATCGCATACATTAAATTAATCATATAGAAGGACTGTTGTTCAAACTATTTTATATAAAGAAAAATATGACAGATTCATTTAGCTAAGTGTAATCTAAGCTCCTATAAGCTTTAGTTGAATCTCATTATTACTACCTAGAATTAATATATCTATATTTATTTAGAATTACCACCAACAATAACATGTCTTCGTTTACGTAATATCCCATATGCAACACGTGATCATGATGTAAAAACATTTTTCGCTGGAATTGAAGTAGCACAAGATGGTATTTTATTTAAATATGATAAAACAGGTCGACCAGCAGGTGAATGTTATGTACGTTTTGGTTCAAGTAATGATTGTCGAAAAGCTTATGAAAAGAATCGTTCACAATTTGGTGGACGAATATTAGAATTACGACCATTATCATTATGGGAATTTCAAGCAGCTACATCACAAGAACCTGATGAAACAGGTGCAACTTTTTCAGCAAATGGTGGTTTAGGTAGACGAGAACAATTTGGCAACAATGGTGGTGGTGGCGGTGGTGGTGGACAAATGTATCATGGAGGACCTATGAGTGAAAAAAGAAAATTTCCTTATGAACGTATGGATGATAATGGAAATAATGATGATAAATCACCATCTGATCCACAACGTTTTGATAGAAGAAAAGGAGATTCATCAAGTCCACGTGGTGGTGGTGGTGGTGATGGTGACAAATCACCATCAAATATGATTGGAGGTGGTTCAATGGATGATCAAAATGGACGTAAAATGATGAGAGGAGGTGGTAATAATAATAATTCATCATTTATACAAAAACAATTAACACAATTACCACCTGGTTATGATCAATATCGTGGACAAGTTTTATTAATGTCAAATGTTCATTTTCGTGCAACACGAGAAGAAATTTTACATTTCTTGCATTCATTTCATCCAATTGAAGATACATTAAAAATACATCGAGATAGTTCTGGTCGACCAACAGGACATGCCGTTGTGGCTTTAACCAATGCTGATGATGTACCACAAGCACTTAAAGAACTTCATAATTCATTATTTCTTCTAAGAAAAATATCCGTTTGTGTTGTTTGATAAATTAGTTCTATTCATCTTCTTCTTCTTTTTCTTTTTGTCTTGGATGTACAAATGATTTCCTTTTATTTTTCTCTCTTGGATCTCTTTTGTGTCGATCTTCTTCTTCTTCTTCTTCATATACAAAAATATATATGTATGGATTCACATTTTGTTTTCTCTATTCTGTTGACTCGAAAAAACGTTAAAAAAAGTATCTAAAAGCATTATATAAATATGTATGTATACTTCTTTCTTGTCTGTCACATTTTTTTGGTGTTGTTGTCTACTCAACTGTCTTTTCTTTCTTATGTCAAGTGGACAAAGAGAATAAAACTTAAACAAAAAAAAAGAGAATATAAAAATCTATATTGATGATGTACATATATGCAAACATAGACGTATGATATCTCAAGTTAAAAAGTATTTTGTCATGTGTTTTTTTCTCAAAGGAAATTAAAAAGTTTCGCTGATATACACGCCAAGTTGACAATAGATTTATATATATGTAGAAAATAAAGGATTTCATTGGCATTCTGATATACAACGTTTATGTAAGTAAATTACTTGTAAAATATTTATGATGGGCCTCATAGAATAATCTATTATTTTCTAATCAATTTAAATAATAACTTGATAAAATATTAGTTTACGTAATGGATGGTGTGGGTGTGAGAAAAAAACAAGTAAGATTATATCCATTAAACACTGCTTGAATTCTCTCTTGGTATAAATTGTTTTTTTATTTACTTGAAACTCTATGAACTACCAAAGAGTAAAATATTAAGAGCCAAGAATTCTTACATTGTCTATTCGAATGAGATATGATTAAAGAAATAAAGATTGATCCTCGCTTTTTTCCCTTGTGAATTACCACGATAATACTTTTAACCTATAAAATTTGAATATTGTGAGAAGATATTTTCAATCTTGATCTGTTATGTAGATCAGCAGTTTGTCAATGTTAATTGAACTAGGACTATCACTTACATAACCTTGATAAAAAGTATCATTAGATGAAATTTGTGTCATTCTATCTTAATGTTTATTATTTCTGATACCACATCTTATGTCTCATGAACATGGTCACAAGCTTAGCAGTATACTATAATTATCATCTTCAGTATTGTTCTCTAAATTGATTTTAACTATCAATCTTATAATCGAATAAAAATTTATGTATTCCATGGTGAATGTAAGTTATAAAAAAAACAGAAATTCAATAGATTATTTTTTCACATTCACACCTATTGATAGATCATGATTAGATATTTTTAATTTGAAGATTAGTATGTATCAAAATAGAATTTATGACATATGCACACAGATTGATGTTCCTATTTTATTTTCGACAAGCAGGTGCACTCCCACGAGTCGCATCAACAGCAATAGACCGTTCATCCTTGAAGACAAAAATGTTCATTTTTGATTACATGTTATACAGTAGTCAGCTGCCTATCGACACACACGTCAATTGACAAACAATTGTCCATTTCTCTCTTAGGATAAAAAAGAAAACAACAACAGACGTTTGATCTTTGACCTGTAACTGAAATAATATCAATGTCCATTTTTTCTTTTGTTAGTTTTTAAAAGTAACCGACCTTGATCATGAACAACTAGGTTAATACATCTGTCCATATAGACAAATAAAAAACGGAAATAACTAGTATTAGTTTTCTTTTTGTATATGTATAGGCAAAAAAAAACATATCTATTCCGGGTGAATTTCATATTTTATTTTCTCAATCAATTCAACTTGTAATATGATCTGATCATAATCACCGCAGGGGTAACAACATCAATTTTTTTTCTTTGTTAAGTAGACTACTTATACACATTTGAACTTTATTAGAACTTATCTGACCACTCGGCTGGTAATTTTTGTTCAGGTATAGTCATAATCATTATACGATTATATTGTTGTAGTAGAAACACCACATGCGTATATATCGTAAGGATAAAATATTGACAGGCGCGCGCGCACACGCGCATGCATGCATACAATGATGACTTCTTATGTTCATACATACTGCGTTTTTAACGCACAATTGACATTTGCTCAACACATTAGGAGGTCCATGATGCAATATATATGTATGATTATTTTTATACAAGCACCAGCTACTTTAGTCAATCATTATTAATAATTTTTTTCAAAAATAAGAACGAAAGAAAAATATTTTTCTTTGAAATGTACACACATATGTATTTTTATTGTCACTCAAAATTCTTTTATTGTTGATATGTAACTATAACAGGATGTGTTTCCGTTTTTGTACATGTCTCACTGATGAACGATAATAGGAGCACGCTTATGTTCCTTTTTGCCATCTATGAAGGTCGTACAAACATGTGTGATTGAACTTTGCTTTGCTTGATAGAGTCTGTTAGAGATTCTTCTTCTTCTCTCTCTCTCTCTCTCTCGTCTTATTCTTCTCCTTTCTCTTAATCTATATGAGAATGACACTATGTTCAGAAGGTTTGATTAGTTTCTTTTCTACATTTGCTTAACATATCGATTAACGAATCAATTTGACCAGAACAAAAGAAGGTAGATATCTAGTGATGGGAGAAAGATACTGCTGTTGGTTCATCTTTTCTTCTTATATTACATATTAAGTCTGATTTTTTCCTTCTTGTCAAATCCATTGTGGTTTATATACATCTTACGTAAGATTAATTTTTAGCTCGATCGATTCTCAATGGATGACGTTCAGTTTTTTTTTCCAAAATTATTATGATTAGAAACTACACGCGAAGCTGACCACCTTTTTTCTTATATGGTCTTACTGATTAATTGTCCTCTCACTTTCTCTCTTTGTGTCGTTCTCTTGTTGTTATTATTATTATTAATATTATTCTTACTTCTATACACCTTTCTTTTTCGGCTGAATTTTTATCTCATATTTCTTACTAACACATAAATCCTTTTTTTCTTTGTCGTCTAGGTAAAATATAATAGCTTTCGTATATATGCATCATTAGTCTTCTATATGTTATGTTGCATGTGTCAATTTCATCTTAATCTCGGAAGTAAAATTTACTTGAAAGCCCTTCCCTTACTTCAGACATGCAACACTACAATATTGTAAGAGTTCTCATGTTCACTAGTATGATTATGTATATATATATATATATAGATCTATCTATATATATATATGCAGCCTGATGACATCCTATCAATTAGAGCTTAATCGTTGTGCGTTTATTTTGACTAGTAGTAGACGTGTGTCCATCTGTGATCACTCCCATATATCAATAATCATTACACCAGTTGAAAGAACTACTAGAACACCTAACGTATGTAACATAAATCTCTAATAGATGCTGTTCAAAGGGATAATTATTGTCTATAATAGTAAATAGAATTCATCGTATATATGGCTTCATTTTCACGTCTATAAAAAGAATGAACATGATGAAGAAAAAAAGAAGAAGAGATAAACAGATCATACTTAAAATAAAACAGACCGTCTTGTGTATAGATAATTATAAAAACAAAACAATAGAATGACTCTTCTTCTTTCTTTCTCTCTCTCTCTGTTTCTTCCTTTCTCGTGTCAAGTTTTTTAACGGATAGGCTATTTCCGTTTTCTATTGCATAAACTCGTTGTCCCTTGTGTGTGTGTATATATGTGATGAGCGAGTAAATACAATTGACCAAATCACTTAGAGATAAGAGTTTGTGAACGGACGAGATCGTATAATTGCGTGACAATGATGTTCAAATAGAACAATCGAAGTAAAAAGAAATCTCGTCCATCTAAAATACAGCTGGACATTTTTTTTCAAGAAAAATCAAAAGTCTATAGAGATTTGTTTCTTACCATAAATAAATAATAAAGAAAAGCTCTTAAATCCAAACGAATATTATTTGCTATACGTAGTGATAGTTCATCTACCTTTTTTTCTTCTCTTCTTCCTTCTCTTCTCTATTTCTCTCTTTCCCATTCTAGATAGATATATGTCAATACGTTCATTTCTACAATGAAAATGCCATTGAATCTATTTATATTTTTAACGTTTCTTATTCCATATTCAACTTCAATTGTTTCACAAATTTTAACATCCGTATCAATCTTTGAAGAAAGTCCAATATCAACAATTGTTGTTGATCTTCGACCAACATTTCAAACACTTAATGTACATCCTGATCAAGCTGTTTTACTTCATAGTCAACCAAGTCAACCATTTGAATATATCAATGGACGTATAAGATTAAAATCACGTTTAGATCGAGAAGATTATGTTCGAAAACGTTTATGTCTTGGTGGAAATGTTCTTGAATGTAATTTTACATTAACATTAACAGTTAATCTTAATCAAGCACCATTTAATTATATCCTATCTCAACCAATATCATGTCATGATATTAATGATATAATACCAAAATTTTCTCAATTAGAATCAACAATATCGATGGCGGAAAATGTACCTATTGGACATCGTATACCACTTGAAACTGCTATTGATTTAGATTCACCACCATATGGTATTGATCATTATCGTTTAGTTACATTTGAAAATCATGAACAACATCAATTTTCTATTGTTTATGATAATCAAAGTCGAGAATTAGAATTAATTGTTAATGAAAAATTAGATCGAGAAAAAATTGAAAAATATATTTTTAAATTAATGGCTATTGATCGTGGACATCCACCAAATATTGGTACACAAATGTTAACAATTGAAATTAGGTAATTACATGTCTTTTTTTTTTATTGAAAGAAAATATTTGTTTTTTTGAAGTGATATTAATGATTGTCAACCGAAATTTGAATCATCTGTTTATAATATTACAGTTGCTGAAAATACTTTACCGGAATATTTACTTAAAGTTCGTGCTATTGATACTGATATAGGTTCAAATGCTGAATTAACCTATACACTTGAAAATGATCATAATGGTCTTTTTCTTTTGGATAAAACAACTGGAATATTAACATTAACACATTCACTTGATTATGAATTTCATACATCGTATCAACTTAAAGTTGAAGTTCATGATAATGGTGTTAACTCATTAAGTGATACATGTATTATAAATATCTATGTACTCGATCAAAATGATCATGCACCTTCAATACAAATGAAATTTAATCCTAAATTTGAACATAATCAAGATGGAAACATGGCTTATGTACCTGAAAATTTTGATATTCATTTACCAATAGCTTTTGTAAATGTACATGATCAAGATTCTGGAGATTATGGAAAGGTATGAAGGAATGAATGATTAAAAAACATCTCTAGATATTTGATGACGTAATTCACTGAGCTATAGTTGAAGTAAATCTTTCTTCTATATAGTACATAGTTTAATCGAAGAATATATTCTGAAATATTCATAAGTTTTATTATAAATTCTAACTTGATTCTAACGAATAATAAGGATATAATATATAATATATGCTTATTTGAGACAGAACTGAACGGAACATTAGACTATTTTTGAAAAATGATATTTCAAGACATACATTTCACAATATGACTACTCAAGGTAAATGTTTTGAAATTACCAACAACATGTTTAATGATCCAAATCAAAGTCTAGAGAAGGAGTTTTTTTTCTAACAGTGTACTATCAATTCCAAGAGCATGATCGCTATACATATGAAATAGTCATTGATGTTAATAAGCTTAAGAATAGACTTATCGGATTTATGAATTCAAATAAGTGAAATTACGAACACGTGTTTTTTTTTCCATTAAGTATTAAGATAGAAATATTTCTTTAGTCTCAATTAACAATCGAACCAAGTCGTCTATTTTATCTTGAAATAATCCGTCCAAATTATTATTCAATCAAATCTTTACAAGGATTTGATCGTGAAACAACATCAACATATCAAATTGAATTACGTGCTCGAGATTTTGGTCAACCAAGTTTACGTCGTTCAATGACATTTGATTTAAATATAACTGATATAAATGATCAAAAACCATTATTTAAAACAAATTATACATTTGATATCAATGAAAATAATCAAATTCCAAGTGTTATTGGACAAGTTAATGCTTATGATGCAGATCAAGGTCTAAATGGACAAATCAATTATTCAATTGAACCACCAACACCCTATTTTATTATATCATCAATTGATGGAATTATAACAACAAATACATCATTTAATTATGAAACTAAACGTCAATATAATTTTCAAGTTCGGGCACGTGATTATGGTCAACCACCACTTGAATCATTTGCTTTTGTTGAAGTTAATATATTGAATTTAAATGAATATTCACCTGAATTTGAAAAGAAAATTTATTATTTTATTATTAATGAAAATTCAACACATAAAAATTTAACATTTATTGGACAAGTTAAAGCAAATGATCCTGATTATGGTGATCATATTACTTATTCATTACATGATGGTGAACCTTTATTTACTATTGATCAAAATGGAAATATATGGACGGAAGCTATATTTGACCGTGAAGAACATGATGAGTATAAATTAACAGTTACAGCAACTGATAATTCAACAGCTGGTTTAATTGGAACAACAACAGTGATTATTAAAATTCAGTAAGATTTATTTACTTATTATTTGTTCTATCTATTTTCTTGTATATTCATAGGGATATTAATGATAATTATCCAGTCTTTATCTGGCCTGATCCTGATGAAATTCTTCATAGCCTATCCGGTGTTCAATCACAACGTACTGATCCAGCAAATCCATTATCACAATTTATAACTGATATCGTCGTACGAGATGATGATATTGGAAATAATTCATTTGTTCAATTATCCGTTACAAATAATGAATTATTTTATATTGGTTCAAATAATTCTTTATGGTTATATAATTCATCGATATTACCTGGAACATATGATATTGAAATTGTTGCAAAAAATCTTGATTTAATAACAAAAAAAATCTTTCATGTTATTATTTATAATCGTAGTTCATCAGGAACAAATCTTTTATATTATATGCGTCGACGATTTTCCGATTTTTCATTATTAATTATAATATTTTTATCATTTATAACAACTGGTTCAACGATATTTTTATTAATTTATTATTTATGGATGCGTTTACATTATACCGGAGATGTTAAAAAACATTTATATGGTAGTCGATTAATTGTTAATGATGAAGATAAATCGAAACAAAATAGTCCACAAACTAAAATGAATATTTTATCAACTAATCATAATCATGATTATGCAGTTATTGTTAAACAAAGAAAAGTATGTTGCATTATTTGTTTTCGAGAAAACATTGACCTTTATTGAGCATCTGTATATGTAAAGGAAATCGAGTAAATGATGATGATGATGATTATTTTCTTGCTCAACTGAGCATATGAGTATTGTTTAAAATGACCCATGTGGGAGTTAATGAATGATCTTCTGTTTATACTAATATGATCAGATTTAACAATCACTTGTATCGTTTGGTTTTTAGAATTCTCAAATTCCATCTGGTAATAGTTCATCAACAACTGATGGTGAATTTTCATCTTCACTACTTTCTTGTCCGTTAAATGGTACATTATCATCATCAATTGATCTTCATTCTTCACATCAAAATCCTCCATCATCAACTGTGTCTGCTCTAACAACGTTAACACGAAAAGCAACACGTCGTCAACAAGCAAAAAATGTTAGTTTTGAACCAACAACTATTAATCCAACACATAATTTATTCGATGATATATTTCAATATAATTCATCATGTTATCATGAAACAACTCCTTCATCAACATTTAGTACACTACCAAGACAAACGAAACGTGATATATCGATATTAGGACAGCAACAACCACAATCTATTCTTAGTGATTCACAAAGAAATCGACAAAATGGTTTTCCAACACTGCAAACTATTCTTAATCCATTAACTAAAGATAATCAAACAAAATATCCTCAACCACCGCCATTATTAAATGGAATTCGTTTACTTGATCAAATGCTTACAGATTCAGCCGAATCAAGTGATGAAAGAACTCAGACATTATCACCATCAGGAGCTAGTAATAGTGGATGGTATAATGTCACATCTAATTATCAGACAAAAGCGAGCATTGTATAATAAATATATTGTATGTCTGTACGTGTGTGTGTGAATGTTTACTAGTCGTTGTCTTCTTCTTTTTTTTTCTTATCATTGCTTTATTTGTATAGGGCTTGTTTTGAAGAGAATAATAACAATAATAATGATTTTTCGCTTTTATGTATAAAAGTTTTTATAATTATGAAAAGAATAGAATAAGTTACAAGGTTTAACTTCATTGTATTGATTAGTATTTTATCTAGCGTGATATTTAGAAAATAATATTCTTTAGAGAATTATATTATTTGTAATTACTATGTTAACAACTGTGTGTCGTTGCCTTCTCGAAGGTATGTACATGTTTCCTTTGAGAGAGCTGTTGATAATAATTTTTAGATTAATCTATCCTTTACTATGACTAAATCTGAAGGTCTCGAACAGAGTCTGATTTCTCTCCGTCAATGATAGACAAAATAAATGATGTATATCAATTATATTTATTGAATATTCGAAATTATGAGAATATGGTTATAACTTCTCTTCCACCACCTTTAACAAGAATACATCGATAAATTCCGGCACATAATTGATCAACAAATTCAATATATGCATAATCAGCATTAACATTTGTTCTTGGAACTTTAGGTAAATTAATAAGAACTAATTGTGCATTACGTGATCGTTCAAGAATTGTTTGATTAAGTCGAGCTGCTGAATGCATTTTATTTCGTACTTGTAAATCTTCAACAAGTGTATATTCCAAACGTTTTCCTTTCGTTATTTGACCAATCGCAGATGGTGTAAATGTATAATAAATATGATCGTTATCTAAAAGTAAATGAATATCTGTTTTGTTTTATATGAAATTTTACTTGTTGGATGTAAATGATTTTCTCTTTCGAAATTCACTTGTTTTTCTGTTCGATCAAATGGATTTGAGGATTTCGAATTTACAGTTGTCATTGTTCGATATTTTGTAAATGCAGATATTTCTTGATCGGGAACAGTAATAGCATAAACTTCAGCTTGTATACGTAAATTATAAACATATTGTTCAAGTTCATGTTGTCGTATATGTTGTTCTTGATTTGGTAAACATATTGTAAATAAACGTAATATACATTTATTCCAAACATGATGTTGTTGTAATAAAAATGCTAAAAGGAATAATAGACCACCATCATGTATTATCCACCATATATCGATATAACCAGATTGAATATCTAGTAAACTAGGATAAGAATCGATATTTTTAAGGAGTAATATAGCAAAATTTTTATTTTCAGCTAAACGAATAGAATCAAGATACGAAACGATTGTATCATCAATATGACCATCAAATTGATATTTTTCCCATGATGTTGGCCAATCTATAGAAGCATTTATATTACAAATAAAGATAGGTATATAGGAAATACTTGCCAAACATGACCTAAATGAAAATAAAATCTTTTGGTAATTGAAATCATTTCTTAGAAAGAATTCCTAAGATATTTTTCCCTTTTTATACTGTAAAAGCCTTGAATACTCTCAATGCATACAGTCTGAAACACACAACAGTATCGACTACTTATAAATTTATTAGATCAATCGGTGATTGATTAACTGTACCGTATTAGGACGAAATCCACCAACACCACTTGTTTGCATCAATGAATTAATTCCATCATAAATATTATTCGTAACAAGTACATCAATAAATCCATTTAAAATTTTATGTGTAATCATTTGTTCTTTTAAATACTGACGTAATTGTTCAGCTATATCACGTTTTTCGTCATATTTTCCTAAACAAAAGTTATTTAGAAGCAAAAAAACATTAAGTCAAACCTTGTATAACAGTTGCTACAATAACAAGACCTTTTCCAGCTTTTAATTGACTTAATAAATCAAGTACTTTCTCATGTTCAATCATCCATCGATGTTGATTTTCATTATATTTACATTTAATAAAAGCTAAAATTTGTGGTCGAAAATTTTTTGTATGCATTGGTCGATCATTTAAACGTGACAAAGCTACATGTGCTATTGACATTGGTAAACCTTTTAAACCTTCACCCCATTCTTTATTTGCTCCAGCATACCAAATATATAAATAAACTATAATACCAATTGTTAAAGTTATTAATGCAAGATACCATGATGATATAAGCATAACAGAAATACAAACAACAACACCAACAAATGATAATAACCAATGATAGAAACGAAAACGTGGTCGCCATGATGGTTCATCTATATTAGAAGAATTTATTCTAATTATTCAATAAATAATTTACATAGACATGACCCAAACTCAAATTCAAACCGTTTGGGAGTGTGGGTTTGGGTCTTCTTTTAATTGCCATCAATGTATCAAAAATAGTGTCTTCTACAGATTAGAAAAGCACAAACCCAAACCGAAACTCAAACTCATATACCCAAACCCAATCTGTTTGACTTTGGGTTTGGGTCATGTCTGAACTTACGTAAAAGAGTTTGAGAATACAAACAAGATTAACTGATAAATAACACATAAGAAAAAATTCAGAAACAATTGCTAAAGAAAGACAAAAAGTAATAATGATATATAAATCAAATAAATATACTTGTAACAACATCTAAATTAGCTACGAGTACACTTATTTCTGATAAAGTTAATGTAAATAATAAAGCTTTAAATGGTTCATTTCGAAATGTTGATTGAAATGGTTTTAATATTGGCATAATATCATCTTTTGCAACTGATTGTAATAAACGAGGTGCACCGATTAAACTTGAAATAAAATTCATTTAGAAAATAAAAATTCGATTTATTTACCATTGTAATCCAGCACCAAAACAAGCGCATAATGCTCCGATAATAATAACATATGGCGATGGCCAAGCAATAACAGCTTCGACAAGTTGTTGATTAATACTTAAACCATCTCGATCACGTAGAAGTATACCTTGAATTGAACAAGCAAGAAGAAATGCTAGGAGAATATAGATTACAGATGTTGTTATTACAGCCACTAGAAATATTATAAGAAAAAAAAATCTCTTTTGAAATTACTAAATCTTACATATTGTTCCTCGAGGTATAGATTGACTTGGATCTTTGAGATCTCCACTTCTATTTGATCCTGCCATAATACCTGTTACACTTGGAAAGAAAATGCCAACTAGAAAAAAACAAAATTGATTAATTATTATCTTTTATTCCCTACTTACCTAAAATAAAAAATGATGTTGTTGTTTTACTAACAACTTCTACATTTGAATCTCCTAAATTATAAAATTAAATATCCAATCCTCACGATTTTCTTAACTAACCGAGAATGCCATTTTTTAGTTCTTCATCTTTCATATACATTGATTTAAAATTATTTTTAAATTGCCAATCTTTTAAACCAGGTATTCCATTTATTAAATAAACATTATTTAAATCACTACAATCGATACTACTACTAATATTATTCTCACAGATAGCTTGTCGAAGTGGACAAATCTCTCCATTACATGTCATATTCGAATGACAATAACGTATAACATTATTTTTTAATATAGATGATTTAAGTAAATGTTTAACATTATCTTTTTCAATAATACATATGGGTAAATAAATAGGTGATATAGCACTTTTAATTATTCCAATTAGAATAGACATAATAGAAAGAAAAACAATTAATAAAGTAAATGGAGCTAAAGAAAAAGCAAAATCAATTTTTCTCATTGATAATAATTACGGATTAATTTACCAATACGTGAAACAATTTTTATACCAAGAAAAACAATAATACCAAGAATACAAAGTAGAAGTGTACCATATACACGGTAATGATTAAATGCACTTTGTTGATTTTCAATTGAAGCACCAAATAAATGACATCTAAATATATTTCTATCAAAATAAAATAAAAAAACCTATAATTTACTTATTAGGACATGTATATTTTAAAAGAATTTCACTTGCACCTAAAACATATAAACCACCAGCTAAAGCATTGCCTACATAAAATAAAAATCCAACAGCACCACCAACAGCTGGACCTAAAGATCTCGATATAAGAAAGTAAGAACCACCTGCTGGAACAATTCCATTCGTTGCAACTGAATATATAATATTAATTAGTTTGTTCAAAAGGAATTTTCTTACTTGCAGCTAATGAAATCGCAGTAAGAAAAGTACATAAACAACAGAGTCCAATAATAATCAATCCTTCCATTATTCCACTCACACCGATAACCCAATAAAGTCGAATAAAAACAATAACACCAATAATATTTTGTACACATGGAAGATAAACACCAAATAAAGTATTTAATTGAGCATTGGAAGATGAATCAGATAGATTGTCAATAGTAGACATAAATGTACCACCTTGATAATCATATAAATTTTTTAAAAACCCAGTTTCCTTTTCAATGATCAATTCTGTTTCAGTCGAATTTTCAATATTTTCAGATTTTGATGGATGTTGACGTATCGATTTAGAATATAAATCATGTTGATATTGTGACTTTAATTCAGGTGTTGATGATACTAAAACAACGACATATAATCAATATGATTTTTGTTCTGATCTCATCTCTAATACCTTCATCTGTTTCATCAATATGAATAACTTTGAATCGACCTTTAGTACCTACAATTGATCCAGTACGATCTATATTTGTTACATCAGATACAGCAGTAACAAAACTATCGATACTCATTTTATTTTACAGCTATCATATATTCATTAACGTTTTATAGAAGTCTTATATAGAAAATCCGACAGATGGCTCTGAATTGTATTGATTCACTAGTGACAATTACATTTTTTAAAATCAATAGAAAGAAAAAAAAGATTGTTGCCAAGCATCAGTCTATATGAATGGTAATAGTTTTTATCTTCATTCGTTTTTCTTCTTCATTTAAACATGACACAGATCGTTTCATCAAAACCCTATTGTCTTGAAAATTCCACAAGATTAACTCGACCTGCTTCGGAAACATTTTATCGTATTGCTGGTCATAATGTACCAACAGTTATTGATAAAAATCAAGCGAAACGTCTGTATCGTCTCCAACAAGCACCTAACTTAGACACTACTGTTCAATTGGATACTTCTGATAATGATTATGAGAGACAAGGATATTTTGAAAGTACTGTACGTAGACATGTTGAAGAAAGTTCTGCACAACCAGTCAAACAAATATTTCATCGACCAACAGACATGTCCAATGCATCATTAGCACGATTTTCATTAGGTAAAGCTCGTCTTGATCCTCATCAAATAATACCAAGTGAAGTAACAACAATACGCAATCATCCAACTGCTATTACAATGCTTCGGTATAATAAAATTTTCATTCAATCAATTTGTATTTGTTTTCCTTTTCTAGACATGATCAAGGTCCTAATGGAGAAGTTGTACCACGTTTTACCGAACGTTTAGTTACAGATCGAGCACTTCGTGGTCGATTAGGTCCAGGAGGTAAATTTTAATTATTTGATGCTATATTTTTTTCATTTATTCATTCATTTAGGCATATTAAATCCTGAAGAAGATTGCAGAGAAGCTGAAAATTATCTTCGAAATATAGGACGTTTATCAGCACCTGCAAGTTTATCTCATTCAAGAAAACACGAATCTGGTAGTCATTTATCAAGACGTGATGAACTCGCCCGTCGTTTTATGTATACATCAACTCAACAAGCAGCTATTGATGAAGTTCCATGGGGTTCGTCCATTTATATAATTATCTCATCAACTAAACAATTTGTTTTTACTTTATATAGATTCGAAAGTACCACCAAAATTATCTATGCCATCATCAACATACGAAGTACATGGAAGTGATCCTGTTTTACAATCTAAACGTTTAATATCACTTCAAGATGCTCGTACACGTCAAATTCTTGAATGGGATCGTGTACAATTACGAAATCTTAATTTCTATCGAAAACCACTTGAAAATGTTGCACCATTACCACGTGCAAATCATATATCTGGTTATTCCGGTTCAATTGGTGGTGATAATATACAAGATATTGATAATCCAACAGTTGATTTTCAACCATATACATTAGTACGTAGTGAGCAACCGAAATTTGGTATTAACCCATTGTAAGTTTTATTTTTCTTCTCCTCTTCTCTTTTGGCAAAATAAATATATTCTAGCAAAACAAATATTCCATTCTATACTGGTAAATCACATTGGACTAAAACTGATCCTGTATCACATTATGATTCTCAAGGCCAAGCTTATACAACTTCAGCAGACTATCATAAGTATAAAATTTAATCTTCATTGAAATTTTTATTTTTACATTCTTTTGTTTTTTAGACCATTTACAGTTGATAATACATCTTATCGTCATACTGATTTAAATGGACAATTATCACGATCAGTAACAACTGTTCTACCACAAAATCCATTTAATTATATGAATGTTATATCTACAACAACGAATGGATCATTAGATACGCGTTCGCCTGTTTTAATTAGAAGTTTACCTCGAAGCACAGTATCACCATCCAAAACTCAAAAAACGAATGATAATAAAGAAGAAAAACCTGCTAATATTCAAAATAAAGAATAAACAGTATTATACGAACAATTCGTTCTTTTTTTTTCGGTGCTGTTCACTTGCTTTTCTTTTTTTAA
>CAJNOI010001322.1:0-16341 GCA_905250115.1 Adineta steineri | reverse complement strand
AAAAAAAAAAGAGAAGTTCATATTTTCTGTTCAATATAAAACAACAACGACAAAAATCGAAAAACGATCAACAACAAAAAATGCTTGCGCATCTTATTTATTAGATTTTTTTAAATATGCATGTAAATCTGAAAAGAATTAGATAACATGACTGAATCTTGCAGTGAAAGAATAAACTTTCAATTATTTCTATTTGTTATTAATCATACGCCGTAGACGTTGCATCATATATTTCTTGAATGAAATATTGTCATCTTTAAAATAAGGTGGTGCCACATATGAAGAACGTTTTACAGCTAGATGAAATGCTGTTTCAACAGAAGATGATTCATCTTCAGAGCTATCGAAATCATTCGATAATGAATCTTCATTAAATTCTAACGGTAGCGTTCTATGACCACATATGGATAGCCATGCAGATCTTTCCTCAGATGAATATAATTGAGAATATGATTTTGAACAATCAATATTAATTAATGCTGATTCATCATCTTCTAATAAACTTCTTTTGCCAGGATTTGGATAATTCATTAATTTTGGTCGATTATTTTTTTTTAATATACCATTGAGCATTTGTTGTTAATAAAATTGAAATAAAAATTAGTAAATGTAATATATTCATTTGTTCAAAGTATGAAAAGGTTTTTTGAAAATGAGATCTACAATATACAGATGTACTTAATATATATATATAGATATCTTGAAAATAAATAAGAAAAAGAAAGAAAAATTGCGGGGGAGTAGGTGTATGTGTCTAAATCAGATTTGGAAATCGACCTAGAAACATACTTACGGAGGTGTCAATAATTATTGATCCCTATCAAACAAAACCGAATTGTAATCACTGTAGAAAATTACATTTCCTCTTTATACAATGAAAGTTGATTAAAAGTATAATACATAAACAATTGACGTATATTGCTTTGCAACATGTTACTCACACTTTCGAAACAGTTTTTGTGTTTATATATATAAAACACAATGATGAAAGGATCATTCATTCCTCTGTCACGATGATTATTTCCAATAGAACATTCTTTTTTTTTTCGAATGGTTTCATAGTATTTGATGAAGCAAAAAAAATCAAACTATCGCGCATGCCAGACGTATATTCTATACAATTTTCAAGTAGTCAACACTCGCTTAATTTATTTTCAAAATAGAAAGAATATATTTGTCCTTGTCAGCACCATTATCTGATTAGTTTCTCAGTAGGTATCGATGCATTGAATGCACAGTTACAAGTATTAATTTATCTCGTTCATCTAATTAACGCCTACGTCAAAAGAATGCATGTGACTTCTGATTCAGATGAATATTTCTCATATATATTCATCAATATTTTTCCTCCTACAATCATATAATTAGCTCGTATAGACAGAAATATTTTCCTTAGTTATAAAATATAATTACCATTATTTTGTCATTAGTGTCTAACGCTGAATAACATATTATAAAACGTTTGTCAATATGTACTCACTCAATAATTGAAGTATATTTGCTTGTGCTTTTAGCACACACACATTTCTATATCGAATAATTACTCCTAGAAAAAATATTATATCTTAAAGGTTTTACACTAAAAATCCAACAGTTGTATGGGTTACATTTTCTCATTGATATATATACAAATGTAATAAAGCACAGCTGAGAAAGAACAGAATGATGGATTGGCAGCTACACATGCTACAATAGATTCTACGCCTACGCGGAGAAGAAGTCGTATGAATTATAGATTAACTGAAATAAAGCCTTTGTTCTCAGTGATATATCAGTAACGGTTCAATTGAAATGACAGAATCGGATCTAATTAAGATTTTTATCCATCATTATAGTTTTTCATAATGAAGGACATCTACGCAAAGATTTCATTACATGAGTCAATTGTAAAATAAGAAATGAATCAGTACTGTCAAAATTCTAAAGTATAATAATATCAACTAATCTTAATATTACTTAATTATTAAACAGACCTGATATTTCATTAGCGATACTTCTACTAAGGATTACTCTTGTTCTAAAAACTAAACAGAATAGTCATCATGTTCCATATGCGAACATGACAAATATTATGAATATATTTTTGTAATTATTTCCTTATTATATGTATAGAATAGTCTCTAAAGTATTTGTCAATCTCAATTACTAATAAGTATTTTTGATATAATAATTAATGCTTTTACCAATGTAATTATATACAATTATAGAATAAATATTATATTTTCAATATAAAAATTAATGTACTTAGAACAAATCATTCTATCTCAATATGTCATACTAAAAATAAAATACAAATGTATAATCATGGGTCACAGATTTGCATTGCGTGATAATAGCGGGACTATAAAAGTCTTTTCTTCTATTATGTTAAATCCGTTTCTCAAAATCCCCCGCGTAGTTTAACTAAGAAAAGTGCTAGACATATTTACAAAAATAATATAATCTATATCATGAGATCTAATTCATTACTTTACTGATAATGCATTATCATGTAATTAATATCAATATTTGTTGTGCAAAAAAAACTACATAGGTATCTGTAAATGAAAGATCATATGGAGAAATATAAATAGATATTAAAAGAAGTTCGAAATGGATTTACGAGGGTAAAAAATCATTGATTTGCTCTAGATAATAGTTACATAACTTACATGAATTAATCGTATACTTAACTATTGTCGTTGAAGTTATTCCGAAATGATATACAGTTGTTTCATGTTAAAAATAACTTAAGATAAAAAGAAAAAGAAATGAATAGTTAGTTACCGTTAACATCTCTTTATTTTAAGTTTGTCTAATAAGGACAAGTAAAAAGAACGAGTGCGCTCGTGTCAGCACATACTTAATGAGCACAACTGACTTTTGAGCTATCAAACAATTTTTTTTAGAAACCTCAACACCATTCTTCTTTTAATTATTTTCTAGTGTCAGTATAAGTTTTTTTAAGTATGTACTATGAACTTCCTTTTTTTCCACTTTCCCCACGCAAAGACTCAGAATTATAAAAAGAATAATACAATTCTTCTCAACATACCTGTTCGTAGAATATTCTTTTTCTAAGAAATGTAAAGTTAATGAGATTTACACGATGTCTAGTCGTCATATTTTAATAAAAATTCTACGAACAATTCTGGCTTGAGACAGGCATTGTCTTCGAAAATATTACAAAGTTTGATTTGTGTCATGTAAAATATTCTGATGGCTTCTTTCGTAAGAAAAATTGCAAAACTTATTATTTTGCAATTTCTGTACATACCTGTATTATAAATAGAATACAAAAATCGATTTCATTGAATATGTGGCATATACAAAAACAAGTACTTATAAATCAATTTTCATATTTCATATAATGTCGCTTATAGTCAATTGATGAAGAAAAAAAAACTACTCCAGATTTTCATATGGAATGTGATTAACAATTCATAAAATTCTAACGTTATAAAGCTAATATGACAGATGAACAACGCAACAAACAGCTTGAATACTCATTATGATCATATATCTTTATTATAATATTAAAAGAATACAGTGACGTAGGAAATTTCATTAAGTTAAATTTGCGCACACATATATATATGATATGCATCAAAGAGAGTTATAGATGGATGCACAAAATTGATTTAGATCTGCATGGTCTATATCATGTCATTGTGTTTTGGGATATATGATTTTTTATTATATCAAATCAGAATTTTATGAATTGATAATCTTTTTCATATAAAAATGTATAGTATACCTTTAAGTTAATCATAATGATGAATAAAATGAATCACTCCGAATATATCCACCCTTTCAACTGAATTTATGCAAAATGTTAAGAGAATGATATATATAACTTAGATATTTTTGGATGAAAGTAAAAAAAAGAACATGTAGTTCATTAAAATATTAGTTAGAAGAAATGGTTGATCAAAGTTGTATAATGATTGTTATTAATAACTTGGATTTACACTTACTTGTAGATAGATCCAGAGAAAAATTTTTAGGAACATTGGAAAATCATGTCAAAGATTTTATAATGAAATGATTATTATGGACGGCATTGTAAGCAAAACAACAAACTTCAATCATGCAGAATGGGTCAAAGACTAAAAAAAGCAGTCAACATGGACAAAATTTTCATCTAATGTGATATGATTATTATATAAAATTTATGCTTGTATGATCGCCTTTAGAGAATATGTATCATTCATATGTGTTTTTTAATATGTCAAAGATGAATTTAGATGTTAACGTGACTTATTATTCTATAAATATCGATGTAATTTTTATAAAATATAACACATTAAATATTAGCATCTAATCAACATAATTTATGATATATGAAGTAATTCTATTGACATCTAAATCTATCTATTCTTTGTATATTGCGTTCATTTAATATAATAATCAAGTATAGATTGTGACTTTGAGAAAGACGAAAGTGTTAACTCAGAGACATCTACATCAAATTGTAACAAAAAAAGAAGAAGATAATTAAGGAACATCTGGTTTTTTAACAACTAGGAATGCATCTTTCATTTACAATTCTATTACAAAAAAAAAGAAATCAATTATATTTATAATAAGTAGCATTCGAATAAAATAATCTCTTATATGTTATTAGAACGCTAAAAAAACATGACAAAATGATATGGGATATATATGTAAAGTCAAGATGATTATTGTTCTCTATAATTATCAAATGTATAATAAGACAGTTGATATTTCTTTTTAATATATTATTATTTCGATAGGATACTAATGACAATCGATATTATCATAATTGAAATTTTGTGCATTTCGAATCATTATTGATTCAATTCGATAGTTGCAAAGAGTTATGAAATCTTTGAGTTTGAAAAACTTGACTTGATTAGGAATAGTATATTTATTATATACTTATATTGTCTTATCTTAATTGTCAATACATTAGTAATCAAAGATTATATTTCTAACGTCTATACTTTCTGTCAACACACAACTATATATATATAGATATTAAAAATCAGTTTGAGAAAAAGTACATGTGTACGATATGTTATCATGTTCGTAATGTACTCTGAAGAGTTTTTACTTAATAACTGATTAATATGCTTCAAACAAGACATCAATTACTATTAGTGTAGATAAAGAAGAATCAATCGAATAAAATATGTGTAACATATGTTTTCCTGAAAAAATAATAATATAAATAGCATTGATAATTTAGAAAGCTTATCACGAAGTCTAAACTTTCTATTTTATTCCGACCACAGGATACAACACAATTTGTTTTTCTAACCAAGCTTTTACATTCTATGATTGATGATTTGATTTACAGTTAGGTATGATCGATTAGTACATATGCTGTAAATATGGTCTCTGATTACGATCGTATTGATAATCCGATAAAAAAAATCTGAGTATGTCGTTTATTTTGGCCGAAGGGATAGAAGTTTTTTAATATCTCATGTATTCATTAAAACTAAAACTACTTATAATCAAATTACTACTCTGTTTTTACAGTAAAAGCAATTAATCTGACCGAGATTTTATGTTATAAGAGATCTTTCAAGATAGTTGAATTAATCTTCTAGGTAAGTTTATTATGGCGTTAAAAATCTGTTTAATGAGAAACGTTGACATTGCATGTGACACTAAAATACAATTGTTATTCTGTAATTAACTTTGAATAGCATGCCTATCTCTCTAGTTGAGATTTTATCGCATGCTGAAATAATAGGATTCTAACAAACAAATAAGCCAATTTCATTTTCTTTTGATAAAATAGGCACTCATCATCGTATTCAGAAGAATTTGCAAATAGAAAATCATTGTATGTCCTTTCTTTTGTATATATATATATATATATGCGTGTGTGTCTTTTTATAAAAGAGTGCTATGTCTTAGTAAAATACAATCCTAATCCGTGCCACTAGCATGTCTACGTAATTCATATTAATATCTCATTGTGTGCAAATAGAATATAAGTTTGAAGAAAGATATATAAAAAAAGGGTGTATGATGTTCTTCTACAGCTTTTTTCTTGTTTCTTATTATAGAAGAAAGGAAATATCAATGATAAGAGAAATAAGTTTCGTGTTTTTAATTATAAATAAATATGGAATAGAGAGGAGTAAAAGAAATGGCCTTGACAAGTCTGTTGTGCCTGAAAATAAAGTAATTGAAGCTAGAAAAGAGAGAGAGAGAGTGTATGTCAGAGACAGAGAGAGAGAGAATGATAAGAGAGAAAAAAGATATTTCAATGGATCAAAAATAAATATATTTTCGTAATACATCGTTACCTTCATTCTATTTGTTAGTAAAAAGGAGAGAGGGGTAAAACATCGAGGTCTAAATCAATATACAAATACTTGTCAGTTACATCAAACTATTTGAAGTTGATTGGTAAGTATAAAAGAAGAAAGATGATACTAGTAAAACCATATATTTTTGTGGTTGTTACATATTAAATATAATAGGCTGTATGGTAAAGTTCTGTCAGTCATCAATTTTCTATTTTTATAATTATTTGAAAATATTCGTTAAACTGAATATTGTTTTTTGTATTATTAATTTAGATTTTATTAGAAGAGGAGAAAAAAAAATGACGGAAATAAAAGAAAGAGAAAAATGGTCAGGTAATGCTGATTTTCTTTTTTCATGCATTGGTTATGCTATTGGTCTTGGAAATGTTTGGCGATTTCCTTATTTATGTTATCAACATGGTGGAGGTTAGTTTCATATTTGATATATTTTTAAATACAATTATCTCATTTCATATTAGGAGCTTTTCTAATACCATACTACATAACATTAATATGCGGTGGTATACCTTTATTTTTCCTTGAAGTAGCTTTGGGTCAATATACAAGTATTGGTGGTCTTGGAATATGGAGAATATGTCCAATTTTTAAAGGTAAATCATAATTATATTATGCTTCAAAGTATAAATGAGTTTTTTTTTGTAAATGTTAATAAGGTGTTGGTTATGCTGCAGCAATAATAGCATTTTGGCTTAATTGTTATTATATTGTTGTACTTGCGTGGGGTTTATATTATGCCTATCATTCAATTAGTAGTTCATCATTATTACCATGGTCGACATGTAATAATTGGTGGAATTTAGAATCATGTCGTACATTAACACAAATGCGTAACTATTCGGCATCAGTAATATGTTCAGCATCAGATTTTACAACCGATACATCGATGGAAACATGTTTACATAATAAAAGTGTGTATTTAGCACAATATACAAGTCCTGTCAAGGAATTTTGGGAGTATATAATGTGAAAATAGCAAAAGATCCTTTATAATTTTGTTTGTATTTAGACGTAATGCACTTCAAATTACAGATGACATAAGTCAGCCAGGTTCATTACGTTGGCCATTAGTTGCAACATTAGCTATTGCTTGGTTAGGATGCTACTTTTGTATTTGGAAAGGTGTTAAATGGACAGGAAAAGTTGTTTATTTTACATCCATGTTTCCATATGTACTTCTATTCATCTTACTTATTCGTGGTATAACACTTGAAGGTGCCATGGATGGAATAAAATATTTGTTTATACCTGATTTATCAAAATTAAGAACATCTACTGTAATATTTTTCTGAAACAAAAAATAACTTTAAAATTTATTTTATTTTTAAGTTATGGATTGAAGCAGCAACACAAATATTTTTTTAGTTATGGACTTGGTTTAGGTGCACTTGTTGCATTAGGAAGTTATAATAAATATCATAAGAATTGTTATAGGTAGAAAATTTATTTGTTATCAAAATATACAAAAGAAAATGATGTTTTAGAGATACACTTGTTTTGGCTGCTTTTAACGAAGGAACATGTTTAATAAGTGGTTTTGTCATTTTTTCTGTTATTGGATTTATGGCTAAAACTGAAGGAAGAAAAATTAGTGAAGTAGCTGATTCAGGTACTATAAACATAAAGAATTCATATAATTAGATTTGATTTTTTTTGTTTAGGACCTGGTTTGGCATTTGTTGCTTATCCAGCTGCAGTTGCTCAATTACCATTTCCATCATTTTGGTCAGCATTATTTTTTATTATGTTGATTTTTATTGGTCTTGATAGTCAGGTTTGACTTTCTATTATATAACTATGATTTGTATTTGTATGAAAAAGAATTGCCGTTGTTTAGTTCGTTACACTCGAAGGTTTTATAACAGCTTGCGTTGATGAATGGCCGATTTTACGTCGTCGAAAAGAATTATTCATTGCTGCTGTTTGCTTCGTATCCTTTTTAATTGGCTTACCAACCGTTACTCAGGTAATTTATATGAAGAAAAAACTTTTCCTAATAAATTTTATCCTGTTTTTTTCCTATAAAGGGTGGAATGTATGTTTTCAAAATTCTTGATTATTATTCCGCTAGTGGTTGGTGTTTACTTGTATTACTATTCTTCGAATGTATAAGTGTATCATGGTTTTATGGTGCCGATCGATTCTATGAAGATATTAAAGATATGATTGGCTATTACCCTGGACGATTTTGGAAATGGTGTTGGATTGTCTTTACTCCACTTCTTTGTACTGTACGAAAAATAAATTCACATTCAAAAAAAAAAGAAAACATAAATTTTTCGTTGAAATTTATTTTAGAGTATTGCAATATTTAGTCTTATTGAATATGAACCAGTGAAATATAAAAATTATCAATTTCCAACATGGGCTGAATATATTGGTTGGTGTATTGCACTTTCATCAATTTTAGCTATTCCAATTTATGCCATTGCTTTATTTGCAAGACAAACTGGTACCATGAAAGAAGTAGGAAATATTTGTCTTTTTTTTAAATAAATTCTTTATTTTTTTTATTATTTATAGCGATGGATAAAAGTTACAACAGCAACAATTACGCAAAATCCATCGTTAAATGGTGATGAAAATGAAACCAAACAACGTATGCTTGTTGAACATACAACAGCAATGACAAATCTCTAATTATACTCTCTACTATTTGCTCGTCGTTCTTCTTTTTTTTTTTCTTCTTTATGTTTCTTTGCGCAATAATCTAGTCATTACTATCATTTATAGATTGTGTAGATGTTATTTGGGATATATATTGATATATACATATATATATATATGTATATCTAGATATAAATAAACTATCAACAGGCACGCTTTACTCCTATCAACAAAGTCGTTAAAAGTCGATGATTAAAACATAAATATAATAACGGAAAAGACACGTAGATTACTGATGACCTTGGGCTCAATCATCTTTCTTTCTCGTTATACATTCGGAACGATCAACAGAAGAAAAAGAGAGAAAAAAAAACGGGGAGAGAACAGTTGATGATGGCCAGTGCTATGTACTGTTCAATGTTGACTTATGGCTCTGTGACCTCGTGCCGATGTTGAACATCGACGAGGCAAATGTAAGCAAGAAGAGAGAAGGAGAGAGAGAGAGAGACAGAGAGAAGAAGAAAAATACGCACCTTTCGTTCTCCATTTTTTTTCTTTTCTTAATATGTCCTCGAACCATCCTCGTTTACTATTCTGACTATAACTAACATATTTTTCATTCTGTCTTTTTTTTCATATTTTAAATGATTTTTAAATGAACCAGTGAGTAATATAAATGAACAACAAAACATAACATATCGATTTAGATTTTATTTTTTCTCTCTCTGTAAAACAGCTGACACATACATATATCTATGTATATCATAGTCAATTTCTAATAAAGATGCCAGTCGTAGAAAGAGAAAATATAGATATATATATATATCGATTGATATTTAAACAAAAGTAATTTAATCTATTCAATTGGGTAAATTATAAAAATCGGGTAAGATGAGTTGAATTTTATGTATAGTCTATTTGTTGAATGAAAATATCAAATGTTACATTCATTCATTCAATTAAAATACAACAAGTGAATATACATTTTTTATCAACATATTTAACCTTTTCATCGATTTTTTCTTTACATTCGTAACTATACAATTGTATGTCACATGTACATTTCATTTTATGACTTAATTAACATTTTTACCTTGATCTACCTTTCTCCACCCTAGGAATATTTTAGATGAGTACAACTTCCGATTTGACTCATTCAACTCGATTAGCTCTATCTAATCTCGAATCATTACGACATGAACATAATTTATTATTTTCATCAACTATTGATGAAGATAAACGTCAATGCCTTCAACAATCACTTGAATCTGTTGATTTGGGTATTGGTGAAGGTTTTGTTATGTTACAACTTGATAATCATTTAGAAAATCTTGATAGTGAAACACATAAATTAATGTTACAAGTTCAAAGGTTAACACAAGAAAATAATTGGTTACGTGAAGAACTTTCTCTAACTGAAAAACATCTACAAACAAGTACACAATTACGACAAGATTATGAACGTGATATTCGTTTATTAAATGAATCATTAGCATCATCACAATCAATTTCAAATCATTTAAATTTAACATCTATTATTGATATTGATAAAGAAATGCCAATTGAAACAAAAGAACAAATACAAACAAATTTAAATAATTCTAATCAAGAAACAAAAAATCATTCAGATATACCACCACGTTTTCGTACATTACACAATCTTGTTATTCAATATGCACAAGCTGGTCGATATGAAGTTGCTGTACCATTATGTCGACAAGCTCTTGAAGATCTTGAGAAAACTCATGGACATACACATCCAGATGTAGCTACAATGTTAAATATTCTTGCATTAGTTTATCGTGATCAAAATAAATTTAAAGAAGCCTTACAGTTATTAACGGAAGCATTAACAATACGAGAAAAAACACTTGGCATGGAACATCCAGCTGTAGCTGCAACATTAAATAATTTAGCTGTACTCTATGGAAAAAAGAATCGATATAAAGAAGCAGGTAGATTTATTATTTTATTTTTTTTTGTTTATCTATTTAATTTCAATTAGAACCATTATGTAAACGTGCATTAGAAATTCGTGAGAAATTTTTTGGTCATGATCATCCAGATGTTGCAAAACAATTAAATAATTTAGCATTATTATGTCTCAATCAAAGTAAATATGATAAAGTTGAAGAATATTATAAACGTGCTATTGAAATTTATACAAAACATTATGGTAAAAATGATTCAAATGTAATCAAAACAAAAAATAATCTTGCATCAGCATATTTACGTGAAGGAAAATATAAATATGCTCTTCAATTATATCAAGAAATTTTATTTGAATCAAATGAACAGTCTCAAATATTATCGACTAATCGAGATATAACACCAATTATGACAACATTGAAAAATCTTGGTAGGATCTAATATTTTCTATATAAGAAAAGTTTTCATTTGTATATATTTAGGTGCACTTTGTCGTCGACAAGGTCTTTATGAACAAGCGGATTTACTTGAATCGTGTATAGTAAAATATTCACAAAATCAATCTGAAGCACTTCAAGATGCATTAAATTTTCTTCGACAATTACGTATCAATGATGATATTAATCATGATATAATGCGACGTTCTTGTCAAGCATCATCTTCACAAGAATATGGAAAATTACGTCGTAGTGGCTCATTTCAAAAACTACGTCAAAGTATACGACGTGGTTCAGAAAAACTTGTACAAAAACTTCGTGGAACACCTTCGAATCTTCCATCATTTAATTCAATGCAATTTCAGGAACAAAATGGATCGATAAAACGTGCATCATCAATGTCTGTTTTACATCAAGTTTCACCATTATATCCTCTTCAACAACAACAAACAAATCGAACATTATCAAATGTGTGTTCAATTGATCATCAACAACAAAATAAACAACAATTTATTCCACCATCTCGTGGTCGATTGACAAGTGCAGAAAATCTTCATTGATTATCTATTCGAATGAAATTTTACACTAGTCATATTCGCGAATGTGTTTGTTTGTTTGTTTCTAAAACATTCCATACATTTTATGTAATCGAACACATAATGTCCGTAGGATTTTTTCTTTTCTCGGGTGGTGCTTCGTTATCAAAATTTAAATTGTTATATTGTATATCTTTTTTTTTTCTTTATAAACAAAAAAATTATTCAGCGCGTATTTATATATATTATTATTTTTTTTAATTTATTTAATGGCATATTTCAAACGATATAATTATAAAAAATCTCATTGTACAACATTATTTCTTGACAAATTTGCTTTTCGAGATCAAGTAGATGAATAATAGAAAAATTCTTGAATATGAATTATCTTTTAAAATAGTATGGATTTATAAAAGATGCAAAACTAGAAAAAATCAATGATTTTACAGGAATTAATGCTGTTTCATCATCAGATAATGAAAAAAGTAGAAAACTATACAAAAGCAAAAATATTTTTAACTAAATTTTGTTTTAGCTGATAATGAATTAGATAAAATGAATACAGAATTAGGCGAAATGTTACGTGGACTTGAATTAAGAAAACGTGCTTATTATGTTAATATGCCAAATTATATATATATTATTGGTAAGATCTATTAATTGATTAACTGAGATTATCGTGTATAATAGGAGGTTATCTATTTGATCCATTACTTAAAGAACGTCGAGCACCATCGAATGATTGGAAATGGGATATTGAAGAAAAGAAATTAGAAAAAATTCCTCCTGTACCAGGTTATGGACGAATTAATTTTGGTATTGCAGCTAATAATGGTAAATAAAATATATATGAATTTCTTTTGTTTAACCGATTTATTTACAGGAAAAATGGTAGTTATTGGAGGAAATACAATATTAAA
This sequence comes from Adineta steineri, assembly GCA_905250115.1. Classification (NCBI taxonomy): domain Eukaryota; kingdom Metazoa; phylum Rotifera; class Eurotatoria; order Adinetida; family Adinetidae; genus Adineta; species Adineta steineri. The sequence goes on along the minus strand of CAJNOI010001322.1, from coordinate 3,625 downwards.
CAAGTAAGAAATATTAGAAGTAAATAATTGAAAATAAGTATTATTTTATAGGCCAACGGATACTTGTTATGTTTATGAACAAAATGATGAACAATGGCAAATATTACCATCGCTTCCAAATCCACTATGTGGTAAGAATATGAACGGAATATATACACAAGTAACGCTCGTCCGAGGACTCCCTTAGCTCTTTCTCGTAGAAATGCATTTTCTTCACATTTACTAGAAAAACAAATGTCTTTTTCGAAAAATTGATTTTCGATGTTTTTTTGACCCTGCGGATATACAATCAAGCAAGCAAACAATTTATGATTACTGGACTCTTCTCTACGAGAAAGAGATTAGAAATCTGGGATCCCAAGGATGAGTGCGATTGAAAGAGTCTGTGTCATTTCCAAACCTTCATCCGTATATCGGTCACATCTATTTATATGATTTTTTTTCATAGGTTCTGCTGTAACACTTGATGATAAAGATTCATTATATGTATTTGGCGGATATGATTTACTTTCTGGTTATGTACAATTTCATAATGATTTATTACAACTTGAAAATTTAACATCAAAAAAGTACAAAATAAATATTATTCTTTTTCTTTTGTTTGTATAAGAGTATGGATTTAGATGGACACAATTAAAGAATACATTTAGCATGAAAAATAAATCTCAAAATGTTATACCACGAGCACGTGCATTACTTATTGCATGTGGTGATGATATTATATCACCTGATGGTGGTCTTTTTGCATGTGGTGGTTATCATAAATCATTGACTGGTGAATTAGTACCTGTATCAGAAATATTATGTTATAATAAATCAACAAAAGATTGGATATATTTATCTGATATACCTAATCTTAAGAAAATCAGTCTTTTTTCTATTGAAAATAATATATTAATTATATCAGAAAAAATTCGATCAGATAATAATAATGATGATGATGAACTTATTCCAATATCGAAATATGATTTAATGAATAGAAAATGGTTAATGATAGATCAAACAGAAATTTCCAATACTCAAATTGAACAAACAGAAACAGATCAATGACATTTTTATTTCATATTTACTTTTCAAAAATAGCAAAGAACTGTACACTAGATCATTCTTAGTCGTATGTAAGAAAAGAGAATATGGTAAATGTAGACACTAAGAAAAAAAAACAAACAAATTTTTTTTTATTATATTGGATTATGAAGAAGTCCATCGAGAACACGAAGACCATTTTGAGTAATTGTACCCATATTTTGATGATAACCACCAAGATTATCTCGTGCAACCATCGATGATGTCATGTTAGATTGATTTCCATATGCTGGACGACGTTGTTGTTGTTGATTATAATTCGAACCAAACATTGATGGTGATGTACCTGTATTTGATTGTTGTATAGCTGTTGTTGAATTTAAACGTGATTTAGGTCGTGTATCAGCAGCTGAATTAGGTCGAAGAGTTGAAATCTAATAGGAAGAAATAGTTTTTTTTATTTTTAAATACTAACAAATAAATTTACAAATTTTTGATTGACTCTTGCTTGTGCCCCAGTACTTTTATCACTTGGACCAGAACGCTCATCATTAAATACAACCGTTGGACGACGTACATAACTATTATTACTTCCATTTTGTGTTTGTTTAGGTGGTGTAGGTGTCGGAGCAGAGCCTGAACGAAAACCACGATTAGCCACAGATGTTTTTTCTCGTGTAAGATTTCCATTATTTGTTTTCTAAATAATTTCGAAATTCAATGAAATTTCTAATCTATTATTATTTCTTTATTAATTACTTGATATGCAGTTGAATTGGATGGTGTATTTCTTTGTTTTGCACTTATTACTCTTGGTTGTCCTAGATTTGTTTGTGAACCATTATAACTATTTGATCGTCCAAGAAGTCCACCATAGGATACTGTAGGTTTTGTATAGTCTTGTTGCTGTTGTTGTGCATTTGAATAAATATTTTCAGCTGAATCTTGTTTATAAATTTGTCTAGGTTTAGTTGTTTCATTTGTATTTGATTGTGGATAATTTGCGTAAGCTCCTCGATTAATTACATCTTGTTTTGTTGTTGTTGTTGGCGGCGGCGGCGGTTGTTTATAAGAATTATATTCTGATTGATCGATATAAGCACTAGCACCATAACGTTGTTGTGGATCTGCTGAATTATCACGAGATCTTGCTGGTTGAACATCTGTATATTGATTAGAATTTGTAGCTGTAGGTATTTTAGCTGATACTTCTCGTAATCGAATAAACTATATTAAATACAACATAAGCTTTATGTTTATATTAAAATTTATTTTACTTCATATAATTTTTTTCGATATTCATCCACAGTTAATTGTATATCATCACTTAATTGAGGTACAACATCATAACCTTTAACAATTTCTTCTTTTGGATTTTGAAATCTATTAAATAAATATCAATAAATTATGAGAGATATAATACATAATAAATACATACGAAGCAACAAAACTATGACGGAGTCCTTCTTCTGCAGACATTCTTTTATCAGGATTAAATTGAAGAAGTCGACGAAGTAAATCAAGGGATTCATCAGTAATATTTGGAATTAAATTATCAAATGGTTTTTTAGGACTAAAAATTTAGAATCAATTAAAATAAATAAGAACAAATAAGCGTGTGTTTACCCAGATGATGCACGTTCTAATACACTAGGTCCATATTGAGATGAAATACTAGCTATATCAGAATGACTTGGAGTTGGAATATGTTGAAGAATACGTTCTAATTGATTAAATGTTGATGTTCCTTGAAATAATGGTTTTCCAAGTAACATTTCACCAAAAATACAACCTACAAATAATAAATTTCTCTATACAAAAACTCATATTTTGTTTTTTTCTACTAACCAATCGACCACATATCGACACCTTTTGTATATCTAAATAAATATTTGATTGTTAAAAGAAAAAGAAAACGAACAATTCAAAATGTACTTTGATGAAGCCAGAAGAATTTCTGGTGCGCGGTACCATCTTGTTGCTTAAAAGATAATCGAACAATTTTTTTATTCATGAATTATTATTTTAAATTAACTTACCAACATATTCTGTTAAAGCTGGATGTTGTACATCTTCATAAACATGATTTAATGATCTTGCAAGACCAAAATCACAAATTTTAACACGACATTGTTGATTAATTAAAACATTGGATGGCTAAAAAATATTTTCTTTCGCTAAATATACATATAATAACAAGATTTTCTTTACTTTCATATCACGATGAATAACATTTGCTGAATGTAAATATTTCATTGCTTTTAATAACTGATATATAACATAACGTTTATGTGTATCTTTAAGAATAGTTCCTTTTCGTATAACATTATGAAGATCAGCCTCTGAATATTTTAGGAAGAAAAAAATCATCTTAATAAAAATTATCTTTTATTATTTTACCCATAAATTCAAAACAAAGATAAATATCTCGATCATTATCTGCTCTTAATACATTTTGTAATCGTATAACATTTGGATGTTCACCAAATTCACGTAAAAAAACGATTTCACGATATGTTCTCTAGAAGAAGAAGAAAAAATAAATAAAATAAATCTTATCTTTATTTATTTATCTTACTTGTGCATCAGTTTGATTTCG
>CAJNOI010001321.1:0-16345 GCA_905250115.1 Adineta steineri | reverse complement strand
TAGAGATTTAATAAAACCTTTACGGATTTATAAAGTAGACTACTCAGGCATCATGCCCATGTGTTTATCTCAAAATCCATTTTTTTGACGAAAATCGACTTTTCGGAGGGGGGGGAAGCCTTAAATAGAATAGAAGATTTCTTACATGTGCACAACTCATTAAATATAAACGAAGAACTTGTAAATCACATATCATACCCATAAAAATTATTAATATTTCTATTTTTCTTAAATTAAAACAATATGCACTAATGTTAAATAAGCAATGTAAATATCATTTTCATGTTTTATTAATGTACCTAAAGATATCTGGTTTCCAAACAATAAATAATGTTTCACATCAATACTTCTGAACACGAGCATCCGATACAATACTAATAAATTGAAAAATTCTTTTCGTACTATGCATATAGTTAGCATATTTTTTTTTTAGATCATTTCATTTTCTTTTTTTATTCTCGTACACAGGTTGTTTTTTTTTATTTCACAAGAGAGTGAAAGAAGAAAATACCGTCATTTACCGTTGGTTTACTAGTAGAAATAATAGAGAAAGAAAGAGTAAAAGACAGAAGCTAATTTACATAGTTATTTAGGACAGAAAAGAAGTGAAGATGTTGTAGCTGTAGTACGTTTTGGATAAGATTTCAAATATTCATCTTCACTCAATTGTAAAACATCGGGACGATCACGTGCTTGATAAGTTAGACATCGACGAATGAATAATTTCGCTTCATTTGATACTTGAGGTCGATTTGGAAATTGAACGTCTTTGGCATTTAATATAGTTTGATTTTCTAATATAGCTGCTTGAGATAGATTATGACCGTATGGCTTTCGACCATATAAGCATTGATAAAAAATACCTTAAACGAATAACAAATCAATTAATTGTGAATAAATTATAGCATTGAAACTTACAGCCGACACTCCAAACATCTACTTTAGATGAAATCTTAGGAGGATTAGGTCCTTGAACAAAGACTTCTGGTGGTAAATACCAATAAGTACCGGCACCTATAAGAAAAATAAACATATTATTTATTTATTGATTTATTGATTTTTTTTACCTTGAGATGTAAGATCCATTCCATCATCGGCATCAAACGCATCTTCATGCATTTGTTTAGATAAGCCAAAATCAGTTATTTTTATTTCACCACTATTATTTCCTGTTCCTAATAGAACATTACCTGGTTTTAAATCATAATGAATCTAAATTTTAAAAAAAAAATAATTTATTATTTTTCGTTCTATTTTAAATAATGAATAATAACAGACCACAGGTGGTTTAATTTCTGAATTAAGATATTTTAATGCATTAACTGTTTGCATTATGATTGAACGTGCTTCTTTTTCTGGAATCGTTTTATTTTGTTTAAGAAAAAAATCTAAATCATTTCCATCACAATATTCCAAAACTGTACAAAATGAATTCGTATCAATTTCAAATACATCAAATAATTTAACAATACCTAAACAAGAATATTATTTTTATTACAAACTGAAAAGAAAAAAAAACTTACGTTTATGTTCTAAATGTTTATGTATATTATATTCTCTAAGTGCATGTTTAATATAATTCACTTTTTTCTCATCTTTCCATTCTTTATTTAATTGATGAATTTTACAAGCAACATAACGTTGTTCACGTAAATCAAATGCACGATGTACTTCACTAAAACCACCTTTACCAATAAGTGTTAATAGTAAATATCGTTCATTTAGCACATTATTTTTATTAAATCTTGAATGATCTTCATTATATAGACGTTTTAATTCTCTTATATGAACATTTCTTTCACGATCAAGTTTTTCTAAATCTTGTGCTAAATCACATTCTTCACGTTTAAGTGTTAATTGTCGAAGACGAAGTACTTCATCATATTCATACCAATCTTGTAATGTCATTATAGATGACGATGAATTTGAAATAAGTGATGATGATGATGATGATGAATTACCACTATCAATGGGTGTATTATTATCACCAGAATATAGATAATGACCATCATTTGAATTATCAGAATATGCTTGAATCTGTTGATGTCCAATGAATGATGTTGATGATACTAAAGGATTATTATTGAATGTTACACCCAGAGATGGAGATGAAATTGATTGTATTTTTTGTTGACTAAATGATAAGAATTTATTAATCTTTAGATTAAACTAGAAAAATTACCTAGTGAATGTTTTAATAGCTGGAGTTTTATTTGTTCGTTTTGGTTTAGTCGGTGGTATAAATATTGAATTATTAAACTCTTGAGAATTAAAATTACTATTTTGAGTAATTGAATCATCTGGTGTCGTTACTATCATTATTTGTTGATGTTGTTGTATGAATGTTTTCTTTTTAGTTAAATTTTTTCGTTCACGATCAAGATTTTCTTTTGCTCGAGCTAATTGTTCTTGTGCACGTTGTTTATCCAAAAAATCATAACCATCAACCCATTGTTCAACAAACGATGTACCTTGCCGTTGTGTAACAAATTGTCCAAGACGTAAACGATTTTCCATAGCTTTATGTCGAGCTTGTTTTTTTTCTAATTGAGATTTTTCAACAAGTAATGAACGTGTCATAACAAGACAACGTTTTACTGCTTCAACAGTTGTTTCATATTGACGTTGTGTATCTAATTTTGTACGACGTAATTCATCAATTTCAGCTGTTAATTGTTGCTGTTCAATATCAAGATGTTGACTAGATGTAGAAATTGAGAATGAATGATCAGTTTGAGTTATTTTACTATTACTAAGAAACATCACAACTGAACCGTCGGACGGCGTTACTTTTGGAAAGAACATTGCCAAAGGAGTTGATCGTTTTGCTGGTATTGAAGGTGTAAGAAATGAGGATGAATCATTGGCTGTTTGTTTACGTTTACGAGGTGTTGATATTTGTGTTGTATTTATTGAATTTGACATGGATGATGAATAAGGTGGAGTATTTTGTGTATGGAATGGTGTTATAAGATATGGCTGAAATGGAATTGGAGATGACGATGATATTTGTTTTGGAGATGATGAACACGATGATGACGATATTCCAGTTATAGCAACATTTGATGATTTCAAATGGATATCTCTTGAAAAAGAAAAAGAAATTAGCAAAACAATGTCCTTGCAAAGGTCTATGAGTCTTTGTTAAGTATAAATAATAATAATAACAATAATATATATAGATATAGATATAAGTCTGATCGATAAAAATAATCAAAAATTATAATGATTTACGATGATAAATATGGCATACAATGTATTATATTATTATCGTCGTTTTTTTTTTGTTCTGTTTTTTTCTATCGACTAGTCATAGTGACTTAATGCACACACGTATTAGCACTCAAAGTAAAATTTTTTTTTTGTTTTTTGCTTTATCATATTTATATTTGTCATAAAAGGTAAAAACAAAATATAAGTTGACATGTTACTTACGTTGAATAAGGACCGATTGCTTGATCTTTTGATTGAAAATAAGTCAAAAGTGTTGTTGGCGTTGCTGGTGTCTGAAATACCTGACAATTGTCTTGATTATTATTATTATGGATGCCAGTTAAATTCGAAGTAGATCTTGCTGGCCAATGAATAAACGGATAATGAGACTCAGGATTAGTCATACCAATGACGACAAACTAAAATATATATACATGTATATACATATATAAATAAATATGCAAGGCTATCATCAGCATCATCATCAACAACATCATTATTAGTAGTAGCAGCGATAAAAAAAATGGAAATGGTGCGCACAAGTAAGAGTAGATCATATGGAAAGGGAGAGAAAGAAAAAAAAGAAAGAAAAAATGTGGAATCATATGATAGATGTGTGTGTGTCTCTCGTGACAGAACAGAACAGAACACAACAAGAAATAAGAAAGAGAGAACGTAAGGGAGGGAAACAATCATCGCATCAACATAGGAGCGGTAGCAGCATGCAAACTAGTGTAGAAACACGTACTCAGAGAAAAAAAAGATGGGGACGTCGATAAGCACAACTATTGTTATGATGAATGACAGAATCATCAAATAAGAAAGTTTCGAAAGAAAATAAGCGAGAAATAGAATGTCTACCTTTGATAGCTACCATCGTCATAATCGTGGCTTCTTTTCAATTTGTTGAGAATAGTCGAAGTAGCACGCGATGATGAAATGTATTTCTAAACGTCGCATTACCAAGCAAACAATATGCCTGAAAGCTACAACACGTATGTATGTATGGATGAAATCTAGAAAATGTATGTAACTATTGTCAGATATTAATATAAGAATTTATCAAATTTCTTGACTAAAAAAACAATTAAACAATATAAAAAAAGAGCATAAAAACAGATTCTTTTCATCTCTTTCGCTTTCTCTCTCTCTCTCCCTCGCTTTCTTTCTTTATATATATATATATATTTAAAAGAACGTTTTCCTTTTTGTACACATCTGTTCAGTTAAAAACAAAAAAAAAATAAAAAATAAATATCACAAGAAAAAAAGACAAACAAATAATCAATCACCGGACAAGAAAAAGTCGTTGTGGTAAGTGCATTGCATAAATAATATCCGAATTTTGTAATATTAATGTTTCAGTTTGTGATGAATATAAAAGTTTTTCAATATTCATTTCATTTTCATCTTTATTTATATCATTAAGAAATGGAATTAAAAATTGTCTTGTTGATAATTTGGTTTGATTAAGTGTATCATATATAAAAAGAGAATTTAATTGAGTATAGAATAAATAATTTGTACGATGTATTGTTAAACAATTTGATGTTACATCATTTAATTCATAAAGAAGTTGAAGACTATTATATGCCCATATACATAAACGTTTATCTGTACCTAAACTGACTATATTTGACGAATGACCACAAAAATTTATATCAATTATTATTGATAATGGATGAGCATTCATATTTGTTTGAATAAGATCATCACCATTCCATATACATAATGTTCCATTGAAACAACCACTGACTAATGTTGTTGGATGATACTAAATTAGAAAATATATTTTTTTTGGTTATATTATGAAAGATTATTTCAAAAAACATACTGGATCAATTGCAAGACAATTAACAGGTGATTGATGTTTATGTAAAGTATGTATACATGAACCATTTGATACATTTGTTACTTTAATAGAATGATCATCACTACCTGTAAATATTAATGATGAATTTAAATCAATTTGACAAACACGTATTGGCCATTGATGTAATCGTTTAATATAATTTTCTTTTATTATACCATTAATATATTCAAATGCAATTAAATAACCACGACGTGTTGTACTTATAATTAATGTTGATGATGCTCGTATAAGATGTGTTATTCCACCAAATTCATTATGATATAATAATAAATTTTTTCTTTGTAAATTATTTGGATAGATCTCTATTTGACCATCGGAACAACCAAATAAACATCGTTGTTCATCAATCATTAATGAACACCAAACATGATTGAGAATTTTTTCTGAAGATAATCTTTGTTGTTGTAAAATAATTCCACCTGTTTGAGGATTCCACATACATATTGAACCATCAGAATAAGCAACACTAACAATTGTACCATTTTCATGTACACATATTGATTCAATTAATAATGATGTTGATAAAGGTGTTAAAATTGTTGGAACAATTGAATGATCACTTTTTATATAAGATGATAATGATCGATTTTGATTCGAATTGAATGAAAATGTTGATGAAAGAAAACAATAATAAACAATACTAAATAATGTTAAACCAAATAAAACAATAAAAATAAGTTCCCAAAGTGCCGTAGAAAATCGATGATCAGTCAATGCATTACTTGTACTTGTTATTGTTGCATCAAGTAAAGATCGTGTTGATGACTGAAAATACGAAGCTTTTGTTGTTGTTGTTATATCTAATTTTTGATCTTCAGAAGAAAGAATTGGTAAATAGATCGATGGCATAATAGTTAAATATCGATTATCATATGAAATATTATAAAATGAAAATAATGTTGGCCAATGATCATAAGATAAAAGTGATTGCCATTCATAATTTGGAACAGATATATTATTAATCATTTGATCTTCTACAATATTATGTGAAGATGAACCATAATGTTCTTTAAGCATTTTTTCTGGTACAAAATCTTTAATTTGTTCTCGATTGATTTGTACATTTTTATGTAATAAATCAACAATTAAACATGATTTATAAAATATTAAAATAACCCAAACAAGAACAAGAAACATACTTCCTCGTTGTAAAACTCTATATCGAGCCCATTGAGATTGTTGTTGTTGTTGTCGTCTGTTAATTAAATATGGCATTTTAATTGGTAATGAAACTTTAATTTCTTTTTTTTCTTCTTCTAAATTTCTATTCTTCTTTTTTCTAACACCAACTGTAAACCGTCGTATATCAATACTTAAAACTGCTAACCAAAAATTAATTTGCATTAAAAAATCAATTAATATTCCAATTAATGCTAATTGACAAAATTCACGTACTGTTGGAACATATGTTATAAAACCAAACATAACAATAATTAATTCATAAACTAAATGTTTTGTTATTGTCCATGATTCAGCACGAAGTGCATGTGCAACACGTTCACGTATATCATCATATTGTTTTTGTGCTTGAGTTGATGTTACTGCACGAGTTAAAACAACTAAATTTTCTAATCCAATAAATATAACTAAATATGGAAATACTTCACCACCATCAAGACGTGGTGTCATATGAAATAATGATGATAATGCTAATGATATAAGTAAAGAAACAACTATTTGTACAAGAGCTGCGAATGCAAGACCCCATTTAGATTTGACACATTCGAATTGACCTTAAATAGAAACAAAATTCTTTACAATTTAGTCATAATTATCAACTTGTAACTCGATCTTATCTCTCGAATGTTAATTAGATGAATTAGTTTTTCTTTTATATAATACTTACTAACTGAATAATAAATGTAAAGAAATACAACAATATAAATAAGTAAAAGTGGTAAATAATAAAGTAAAGATTTTCTTGAAAAATAAATATGTATAATATCATTTTGTTGTTGTTGTTGTTCATCTAATGCAAATAATCGTTTTTTTAAATCTTGTCTATATTCATTCGATGCATTATTTAATATGAGTGTTATTGCATATGTTAAAGATTTTTTTGATGAAAAATATTCTTGTGGAATACCAAATATAATATCTGTATAACGTTTTGATAACGATGGAAGTAATTCAAGAAAATTATGTTCATTTTGTTTTAAATTTGATATATCATTTGACCAAAGATTTAATGGTGAAAGAAAAAGACAACCAAATGATGGTAAATATGACATATATTGTTGAGCATTTATTGGTTCACTAACTCGTAAACAATTTGTATCATATTGTGAATCAGCTGAAAGACGATCATGAATATCACGTGCACGTAAAAAACAGGAAGAACGAGATGTTAATGATGAACATCGAATAACAATATGTTGAACATACGCAAGTGGATAACCAGAATACTTTTAAATTTACAGAAAAATATATTTAATACTACTATATTTCATCTATTTACCCATAATGGTTTATCTGGTTGTTTATCATGTAATTGATCACTTGTATTTAATTCTAATCTTGCACGTACAGGACGAAATGTTTTTGATGATTCAGCAAATATTTCTAATGTACTACCAGGTGGTGGAACATTTGTCGTTATTTGAAATCTATAGAGATAAATATATTGATTTAATAACAAGAAAAGATCGAATCAATTTCTTACAAACTAAGAAGAAATATACCAAAACAAACTAATATTATATAAAGTGAATGATCAGCAACGAAAAATCCATATGCATAAGATAAATTAAGTACTCGATTCTATAAAAATAAAAATAAATAAAACAAAAAACTATTAAATAAATCATTTTTACTTTAAGATGAATATGAAGTTTTAACAATGCACGATACATTTATATCTAACATAATCAATAGAAGAAAAATGAAGATCTATTTCGACAAATTATACCGTTTCATTTAATTATAGAGTTTTAATTGAGGTCACACGGTTTATTATGAGTATATTAGAAATAAGGAAAGGTTAGAATTTAGTATCGAAAAGAAAACAAGAGAAAGACAACAATGAATAACAAAATCGATTGACAAACATTTCTATTGGTTAAAAATTCCGACCAATCTATGAATATTCAACAGTCCCTCATATATAACAGAACAACAAAATATAACTATTCTCTTTTCAAAAATTTGATAAAAGAATAATCATCCATCTGATTTTATTCAAATTATTATGACTAGTGGAGCTGCAACTACTGGTAGTTCAGGACTTTTTGGTGGTAAAAGTAAATTAGTGGCTGTTATTGGTGATGAAGTTAGTTCTACTTTTTTATATAGAATTTTATATTGTTGTTTTTTTTTTTATTTCTAAAGGATACAGTCACTGGTTTTTTACTTGGTGGTATCGGTGAAATTCATGCGAAAACACGTAAACCAAATTTTTTAATTGTCGATAAAAGTTAGTTTTTGAAGAAATATTTTCTTTTATATTTTAATTTTTATTTTATCTCTAGATACGAAAGTATCAGATATTGATGAAACATTTAAAACTTTTGCTAGTCGTGATGATATTGGAATTATTCTTATTAGTCAATATGTAAGATTATCTACATATTTTTCATTATTTTCTATTATTTTTTTTTAGATTGCCGAAATGATTCGTGGAACAGTTGATGGTCATGATAAATCTGTACCTGCAATATTAGAAATTCCAAGTAAAGAACATCCATATGATCCTAGCAAAGATTCAATTCTTCGACGAGCAAAGGTAAGTGTATTATAATAAATATTTGTTTAATTTTCTTTTTGTTTCATTAGGGTATGTTCAGTGTAGAAGATTTCAAATAAAAACTTAATATTTAACATTTTCTTTTTTTTTGTGCATTTATTTTGTCTTGTATTCCATTTTATTTATTCCGCGTTAGATGAACAATAATATAATATAAATCTATGTATTGAGAAAAAAGCTAAAACAAAATTTTATCTTTTAGATTTTCATAGAAATAAAATGTCATTAGATACATCAGTCAATTGGCCTTTATTTATATTTACTAGTTTAATTATATGTCTTCGTTCATATGCACCGGCAGTATGTTTATGGGTTTTGAATAAATTTTATTCACCATCTTCAACAACGGATGCACTAACTGAAGAATTAAAAACTATAACAAAAGAATTAGCAACAATTTCTCAACAAGATGAATTCGCAACTTATTGTCGTAAAGAACGTCGACGTAATACACTTATTCAACAACTTAAAGATCAAAAAGCGACTATTGAAACAAAACAAAATACTTCATTAATATATATTCGATTACTTCTCAATGGTGCAACCGTTTTAATGATGATTTTTTTAACAATAACAGGTCGACGACATGAATCAATCCCATTATTTAATTTTCCATTTTTTCGTTTTCCTTTAATTATTTGGATTATGGCATTAAATACATTTGTTACTACAATAACTGATATTTATGTAAGACATCAAACTAATAAAAAAAGTACAGAATAATCATTAGAACAAAAAAAAACAGATCTTAAAGTAAACATGTGTATTTTTTTTTATAAACAAAAAAAAAGAAGAACGTACAAGTGAATAAGTTGTTCTTTTTATTTATTTAAAAAATAAATCTCGAAAAGTACGTTTACAAAAGGCATTATTTTCATCACAAATCAAAGCCAGAAGTTCTTCTTGTGTTGCTCGATTTGTAAATAATCGACGTTTTGAATCAATTGTTTGTATTTGTAGAAGCAATATAATCATTATGAAACCAAGGAGGATAGCTCGAATCATGTCTAGAATATTGTATAAATGATACAAATCAAAACATATTATCGATACGCAATGAAGCATAAGAGAAAATCATATTTGTTATTTACCTTTTTGGTTGAAATATTTGATCAAAATTTTCATTCGTTTTTGCTAGAGCAGTTTGAAATGCTAAGTAAAAATAATGTTCAAGTTGTTGGATTGATGCATTCTAAATATTGCTTATATGTATAGATTAGAATACAAATGAATATTTACATTTGTAATTGTTGTTGATGGTGTTGGTGATGCTAAAATAAAATTTGATTTCGGTGCGGGAACAAAACGATGATGTTCATCAATAGTTAATTCATGTAAACCACCAAAATGACCTAATTGATGTTGTTTTCTCCATTTAGCACGACGATTTTGAAACCAAATCTAATTTGAAATAGAATATTTTTTATTCTTCGTTTTCTTTTCTTTGTGAATAAAAAAAACTAAACTTGAATTTTCTTATCTGGAAGTTGTGTTATAAGAGTAAGATGTTGACGAAGTGATAAATCAGGATAATGTGTTATTTGATCAAAAACATGTTCTAATTGACGAATTTGTTCAAGATCAAATACACTTCGTTTTCGTTGTTGTTTTTTATTAATATTATCAGTATTTGTCTGCTGCTGCTGCTGCTTGCTATTCTCATCGTTCGTCATGATCATTGCTTTGATAATAATCCATTTTCATTTGCTTACTGTTCTCTTTATATAATTAAGTCATAAAGATAAGATATATATGGATAAACTTACAGTAAAAGAATTCAATTGTATTTTATTTAGATCGTAAATCATCACACCGATGTTATAAAATCATTTATATAGATTAGTAAAATAACGATAACAGACTAAATCTCAATATTTGAATTGAAAAACGTTTCTCATTTTTTTTTCAAACAGTGGTAATAATTTATACAGTCGTCTGGATTTATGATTATAATAAAAGAAAATATTCTATTGATAGTATTGTATTGCATTTGAATTAGTAGTTTTAAAAGTCAATTATAGGATAAATATAGAAATTATCTTTATAATTTATGTAATAGACTTGTTTCTATTATGATTCATGAAATTTAAAAATTAGCACATATGTGTTTCCTGATAATATAAAATATCATGAATCATACAATAACAAGATAAGAGAATTTATTAAGATTACTAAAAAAAAAACATAATTATAACATATGTTCAGATGAATACCATCTCGAGAGTGTTTATACATACGAATATCAATATTTGATATATATATGTAATTCTCCATGGAAAGCACAGCTTCTCCTATAAACTAATTCCATGTTGATATATAAGTATGTTGAAAATTGATAATCGATAATAAATAGCAATAGTTTACATGACAAACATGTTAAATAAGCTGAGTATTAGATTATTTACATGAAATTTATATTTTTAACTCGAAATATCTCATTAATCTAAAGAAAAAAAATATTTAAAAATTAAGTTTCATATTTTTAATTATAAGAAAAAGAAAAGTATCATAATAAATCATTATTTATTTAATAACTATCTAAATAATATATCGTATCTTCGTATATATAAATCGATAATTAAATTATAACTGTAATTACTGAAAAAGAAATATTTTTATTCTCAATGAAATTAAATGTCCAATAAACTGATGACATTATCTTTCAATTAAATAAAAATATCATTGAACTTTCGACAATACATAATTTGATGTTGTTGAAATTCCAAGGAACAAATTTTCTCGACTTTTCATTGTTATTCGCATAGACTGTTTGAACCTATAATTATTGCTATAGGCACTCGAGATAATTAATTTGTGTAAAATAGTTCATTAATTAAAAATATTGCCGTAAGTACAATTTAATAAACAAGACATACAACTCTCTTTCAATATACACGATAAAGAGTTTTCTATTAATAGTAAAAATGTTATTTTACTCTCTATTCAATATAATCTCTTATTAAAGATATTATAACATAAGAAGAATTCTTATCTCTTTCTATTAATGAGCATCATCAACATGGATAGTTCTTAATTATATATTAATGTTTCTATGTCATATAACTATATCATCTAGACAACTGAATAGTTAAAAATTGATTTTTTTGTACTAAAAGTATTGTTAAATAATAACTCCATAATATTTATTATAATTTATTGATTAAAATAGAGTATTCTTGTAAAAGATTGTTATAAGTCGTTGAAAAAGCATTTTTTTTCCTTCTTCTTCTTCTTCATATTATAATCATTCTTATTATTTCTCATTAAATATGGTCGGAAAAATGTTTTTGTCCTTATTCTATCAACGTAAAAACAAACTTGAGTAGTTGTTGACACAATATTCTTTAAAAGACTACAGAACATCTCTAACATAATTTATTTTCTTCGATATATGCACGAATGCATCGTGTGTTTATTGCATGTTTTGAAGTCTATCATTATTGAAAAAAAAGATAATTATTTCTTATTATAAATCGATAGTCAAAATAGAATTTTGTTTATTAAATAATTTTATAAATATGTCGTAAGATAAAAACAAAAGATATTGAAAATCTAAAGAAGATCAATGATATTTAAAGAATTTATGATAGAGAGACAAAATTGTTTTATATTGATTATTAAATTTATTTACTAATCTTATTATCTATATATGCCTTGAAGTAGGAAAAAGAAAGATTTTCTACATTATTCATCTATAAACGATAAATGAAATTGAGCTTTTTTTTGCATTATTTCTCTAGTCAATGTACTCTATGACATTGTTTGATTTCTATGATAACTAATATCTATCGTACGAGATTACAATTTATTGTAAACTTGGAAAACAAAAGAAGCACTTTATTTTCTTGAAAGATCAACTCCATTTGACATAGAATAATAATATCGTGCCTTTTTTTCTCTTTGATCTGACTATCTATTGTTTTCTTTTGTTGTCTCATATTTCTTTCATAATTTATGAAAATTTATCTTTTGTTATTCAATTCTTTATCTGTTATTGTTCACTAGTCATAGTTGTCCTTGTACATTCATTATTCATAAATCGAAACTAATCATAAAGAAAAAAATCTCTCTCTCGAATCAGTTTTCCAAAATCTCTTGCAATATTAAATATGTTTTTGTATAGTTTGTTTTATGTCTTATATTATTAGCGTTGCGCGACGCCATGACAGACAATTAGACAGACATTGAAGAAAAAAAAAAAAGGACGCATCACGCACACATACAAGCATGTAAAGAAGAAGAAGAATTTTGTGAACAAAGAAAGTGACGACAGTCATCCATACGTTCATTCATCCGATTTATCGATGAAATGACACGAGTGAACGCGCGTTCGAACAAAATCGATGAGAAAAGAAGAAAAAAGAATAAGACAAAAAAAAAGAAAGAAAAAAAAACGAGACATCATCATATTTTATTTCGATGTCATCATTGTTACGAATTCTTAAAGATAAAATAATAAAATAATTTAGAAATTTAATTGATTCTTTTTTACCTTCATAATTAACTTGTCCATCTAAACAAAAAAACAAAAATATTATTTTATGAAAAAACAAATGAATAAGAATCTTACCTCCATCAATATCTGCTTCTCGAATCATTTCATCGACTTCTTCATCGGTGAGTTTTTCACCTAAATTGGTCATGACATGTCTTTAAAAGAAGAAAAAAAGAAGATATATCCATAGATTAGTTTTCTTTTATTTATACCGAAGTTCAGCAGCTGATATAAATCCATTTCCATCTTTATCAAACACGCGGAATGCTTCGCGAATTTCTTCTTCCGAATCAGTATCCTTCATTTTACGTGCCATCATGGTTAAAAATTCAGGAAAATCAATCGTACCATTACCTGAACAAAAATTAAATATAATTATTTGTTTATTTTGTTTTTATTATAAAAAAAAAGAAATAATGGCCTTAAGAATAAATATATCTCGAGGTTTCTTTTTAATTGGAAGTAGACATACGTTAATGTTCAATGAAAGATTAGAACTTTTTCTTTTTTTTTTTTGGTATAATCAAAACATAAACCAGATCAAATTCACTATTTTGATTGATTAAAAATGACTTACCGTCGGCATCGACTTCATTGATCATATCTTGCAATTCAGCTTCTGTTGGATTTTGACCCAGACTACGCATCACCGTACCTAATTTATATTATTTATAGATAGAATTAACAAATAGAAGAAAAAAATTCATTTTCTCTACCCAATTCTTTTGTAGTAATTGTTCCATCACCATCTTTGTCAAACAGGGAAAAAGCTTCTTTAAATTCGGCTATCTGCTCTTCTGTCAATTGATCAGCCTATAAGAATATAATAAATATACTTGTTTAATTCAATCATAATATTTATCTTCTTTTTACAATCTCATAAACTATTTATAATTTCAAATATAGACACTCATTCATCAATAAATCATTAAACTCTCGAAATTAACTTATTGATGTTGATATGATGATGTATTAATTTCAAATAATTTTATTTTTAAAAATTACAAAAAAAAAGAATGTCGCTTAATATAATTAAACGGTTTTTCTCTTTTTTTAAACGAGCAAGAAAAAAAAAGAGGCGAAGAAAGGATTCAATAGTTTATAAATAGTATCGTTGATAATCTTTATCCTAAAGCATTCAATGACGATGACAATAGGAAAACTTGTGTTGATCTCTAGACTTATGACGTCTCTTTTTTTTTCATATGACAGATTATTTCACAAACAAAAGAATGTCATTACAAGATCGAATAAAAATAAGAGATAAAATAGAATTCCTTGTACGACAAAAAAAACACATAACAATAATATTGAAATAGTTTAAATAAATAAAAAAAAAGAAAAATTTTTATTTTTATATTCAAAAGTTGAATAAAAAAAAACCACTGGATAACTCGAGAATCTCTCTCTCGTTCTTTTACATCAAGTGTGTGTGCGAACAAGACATGTCCTTGTTTTCTCTTTACTAGCCTTGTTCGTTCGCCGATGCTATATTCATAGTGGCGACAACAAGAATCGGATGCATTCTCGTGTGTGTTGTTTCTAGGTCTCCCTATACACACGCACACCCGTATAATCAATTAAGATGTGCGCACCATCATCGCTATAAAAGAAAGCGCGAGAAAAAAATTTCGACCTCTTCTACCAGTATGCTACTATCATTTGGCACTCAGGAAATCGTCTTAGTACCTACTAACATGCAATGATTTCGGAAGAAAATCTAAAATATTTTTTTTTATCTACAAATTGGATAATAAAATAAGGATAAATGATGTTAGTATTCTCTAGTGATATTTCATAGACCATGAAATTGATAAATTTTTAGCTAAAAAAAAATGATTTATAGCTGAAGTGTCAATTTGTGAGCCTTAACATTTTCCTTACTCATAGATAGTTAATCGAGATATTCTTCTTTGAAATCGTTTTTTTCTCATAATTTTTCTTTTTATTGTAATGATAAGCAAAACAAATATTTATTACTGAACAGATTTTCTTGTCAGATTATTGATTTTTTTTTCTTGCCTATCAAAAACATAGCTGATGACGTAATATCATTTCCTTTTTTTGACAAGTAGTGAATATAAGTCTACTTTACGGAGATAATCACTTTTTTTTCTTTTGCTCAAGTTATTAATAACTTTGAAAACGAAAAAAACTATAAAAGATTGTTATATTGAAATAATAATAATAATAATAATAAATAAAAGTAACAAGATTTTCTCTAAACTTAATTTTTCTGTAGATCGGAAAAACATAAATAATCAAATCTTTTGAAATTTAAAGTGTTAAAAAAATAATCAGTAAAGTAAAAAGAAAATAAATTAGTTTCTGGCTATTTTACATTGTAATAACAAAGAAAAAATACACTTCCGTTTCTATTTTTTCATCATACTCACCATTATAATGTGATTGGAATTGAATTTGTCCTAGATTTCCACTTATATATATAATTTAATGTCAACCTGTATATCAGGTTTGTAATGAAGATTATTCGTTGTGCTTGTCTTTCTTAATCAACACCGGGGTTTTTTGTATATATAAGTAACGTTGTTCAATCGTAGATAAGAGAGAAAGAGAATTTGTATGTATGTTAGCAAGAAAGAGCGAAAGAGAAGAGTAGTCCGACTCAGCACGGACGCAATACACGGTAGCACAAGGCAATAGTAGTAGAAGCAACAACTTATCCTTCTTGTAACACGACGACGGCAAGAGTATTTTCTGTGATGGTGACGGCGACAACGACGACTCTCCCTTACTAGTTATATAAAATAGAGAGAAAAATATAGAATAAAAAGAAAGAATAAGAGATTTTTGAAAAGAGAAAAAAAAACCAGAGCACGTTGTTACGCCCAAATGAGAGAAGAAAGAGAAAATTGATTTTTCTTCTTTTTTTTCCTCTCGGCTTCGTAGAAAAGAAGAAGTATGTTCATTATTTC
Organism: Adineta steineri; assembly: GCA_905250115.1. Lineage (NCBI taxonomy): Eukaryota > Metazoa > Rotifera > Eurotatoria > Adinetida > Adinetidae > Adineta > Adineta steineri. The sequence continues at coordinate 86 of CAJNOI010001321.1, read as the reverse complement.
TCTTCTTTTTTTCTTGCTTTCTTTTCCTATGTCGAGTAATACTACAACACCAAAAGTATATAATGTCGTTTTCAGCGTGCAAGCAA
>CAJNOI010001320.1:0-16347 GCA_905250115.1 Adineta steineri | reverse complement strand
GTTTGTTTATGGTTAGGTGCTAATGTTATGCTTGAATATCCTATCGATGAAGCTGATGTATTATTAAATGGAAATCAAAAAACAGCACAAACAACTCTTACAAAAGTTGATGAAGATCTTGATTTTTTAAGGTAAAGAAATGGAAATTAATGTATCTAATAATTATATTATTTTTTGTAATAAATAGAGATCAAATTACTACAACAGAAGTAAACATGGCTCGTTTACATAATTGGGCTGTTAAATTAAAACAACAAAACAAAAAATAATATATAAACATTCGTTTTTCTAGTCTTGTCATTTTTCATTTGATTTTCATAGCAAACTTCACTATCACTGTGTGCTTTCCTCTTTATCGTTTGCCATATGTTTTTGTTATTGTTAATCACGTTTGATCTTTTTGTTTTTGTCGTAATAAATGCATTTTGCATCGATGGTTCATAGATTGAACAAGATGACATAGGAAATTTACAACATTTGAATATTCCGATAGATGTCGTGTACATACTATTATTATTATATTATCTATAGAATTAATTTATTATTTTCTATTATATATATTTATAAAAATATTTAATTTCTATTTAATTTTTTCTATAAATATGAATTAACATCTGAATTGACCTATCAAAATGTTATTCTTTTTCTCATAAGATGTTCTTTGTGCATTGTCTGCCATAAAAGGCATAAGTCAAAAAAATTCAAATTAACAATCAAATTTATCATTTCTATAAAAATATAAAAACAGAATATAATGTTTTCAGTTTTTCGTCGCCGTGCTGCTTCAACTTCACGAACGGATGTAAGTGCTAAGGAAAATTCAAATAATGGACCTGTGACTTCGAAATCAAATACTGAAAATCATGTTTTCATTACACCAACATTATCAACAAATGGTAATGGATTGAAACATCGTACATTATCTGGTATTTCATTAACATCTACATCATCATCATTAACAACTTCACCATTATTGAATGTAACTCGTCAACAAGAAAAACATGAATTACAAACACTTAATGATCGGTTAGCAGTAATCATCGATACTGTCCGACGTCTTGAACAAGATAATGAAAAATTACGAGTAAATTTTAATTAACTATAAATATATACTATCTATATTTCTATTTTTAAGAGTATTGTTAAAACAAATGCTCAATCATTTGAAACTGAAACATCAAAAGTTAAAACATTGTATGAGAATGAATTAGGTAAAATTAATTTTGAAATAAAACTAATAATATTCTTTGATATTTTTTTTCAGATGATGCTAAAAAATTAATTGAAGAATTAGCCCATGAAAAATCACGTCTTGAAATTGAACTTGAAAAATATCGTAGTGAAAATACAGATTTACAAACAAAGTAAAATATTCGAAAGAATTATTTTCATTACTATTCTTCTTTATTTTTAGATTTTCTCGTATTGATCGTGATTCACGTGGATATGAATCTCGTTTTAAACAATATGAAAATGAAATAGCTGAATTAAAAGCACGTTGTGATAAAATTACATATGATATAACACGTAGAACTGAAGAAAATGAAGTATGAAAATGACTAGTCTTTTGTTTTGAATAATTATTTTTTCTTATTTAGTCACTTGAAAATTTTAATGATGAGCTTGAAAAACAAATATCAGCTTTAAAACGTCAACTTGAATCTGAAACTTTATTACGTATTGATCTTGAAAATAAAAATAAAACATTACGTGAAGAATTAGAATTTAATGAACAAGTGCATAAAACAGTATATTTATAGAAACTTCTTTTCTTCGTTTACAATAATCATATATTATATTTTAGCATATTCAACAAATAAAAGAACAACAAACCTATGACATTATGCATAGTGATGGTTTAAGAGAACAATATGATGATAAACTCTTACAAGAATTACAACAATTACGTGCACAAAATGATCAAGAAATGAGTTTATTAAGAGAAGAAATTGCTACACAATATGAGAAAAAGGTGAGGAAGAAAAATAGTTTAATATTTTAATATATCTATATATATTTAGATTGATGATTTATACAATACTAATCGTCGTTATGTCGAACAAATTAATAATTATCGTGTTGATTTATCATCTTATCGTGAACGAATTGAAGAAACAACGAAAGCTCGTGATGTATGTAATGAAAAAATGCTACAATTAGATAAACGTTGCCGTGAGTTGGAAGATCGTGCTTATCTTGCACAACAACAACAACATGAATCATTAAATGAACGTGATGATGAAATACAAAATCTTAAACAGATTATTGAACAAATGCAAATTGATTATCAAAATTTACTTGATACTAAAATTGGACTTGATCGAGAAATTTCAACATATAGAAAACTACTTGATTCCGAAGAAGAACGGTAGGTTATACAAAACAAAAAAGAAAGCGATTCATTATTTTTTTTTGCAATTATTAGATTACATATTGGAAATCGAACAGAATCTGAAGTTGTTGTAAATGGCAATGCAACACCAATGATGAATGATGGATGTAAACCAATAGCAACACCAAGTTCAACACAACGACTACGTGTTAAACGACCACGTCTTGAAGTTGATGATGATAATATTATTGTTGCAAATGGTAATGGACATTAGAAATAATAATAAATCTCTTTTGAACATTTTGTTTTTGTTGTACTATAACCCGGTTGTTTGTTTTCTTTAAAAGAAAAAAAAACCATTGCTTAGATATATCTCAAAAATAAGGAGATACTTTTTTTTGTTATTCATTTAATGAACATGTTTATATATAAATTCAATTGTTATGTGTCAGATTCTTTTTGTTCTTGTCTTAAAATAGTAGATGTCTGTATATATATATGTATGTGCAGATAAGTTGAATAAATAAAATCAAAAAAAAAATTGTTTTTCTTCTTTTCGAATTTAATTTGAATAAATAAAAGAATATACACACGAATTATCGGGTGTATTTAGATATATATAAACAAAATGTCTATGACGGCTTTATTATTTGGTTTTGCAATGATTGATAATATTCTTCTATTATTGATTAATATTTATAATGTAAGTTTGAAAATATAATTATGAAAATTTTCTCAATACATTCTATACAGATTATAACTTTATCTGATCTTGAAACTGATTTGATGAATGTTCGGCAATGTTGTACTAAACTTAATCAAGTAAATATCTATTAATTTGTATTTTATCAAAATATAATAATATTTTTGTTAGACGTTTCTACCTGAAATTGCATTACATGTGATGTTAACAGTTTTTTTCATATTCAGTAATCATTGGCTTCTATTTCTGCTCAATGTTTGTTTGGATCTTTGGTTTGCTTATGTGTAAATATATTTGCCGATTTCATATGATCGTTTTAATTTTATGTTTCTTTTAGATATTTTAAGCGTCAACCCGGTCAATTAGGTATCTATGATCCATTAGAAATTAATAATCGACAACGGATTAAAGCAAAGATGAGAGTAAGAATTAGATTTATTTTATACTATAAGTTATTTTCTTGATTGTATAGGAGTTTATTATTCGATTACCATTCTATCTTATATGCTTTTTTATTTATCTCTTTTTGTAAGTATATTCACTTGTGTTATACATTGAATTTGACATATTTCTTTCTATTAATTTTAGATTAATACAAGCATTGATTATATAAAAATAAATATATAAAACTAATTCCTTGTTTTAGATTAGATTAGTTTTCGATGTTTATTCTTCATGGTCGATATTTTGTTCATCGTCATATTCATCTCTTTAAACATTGTTACTCAACTTCAACTATTAAACCATTAAATGTTGCATTTTTTGGTTCTGACCTTTTTTCTATGCATATTCTTGAACATCTCTATCAACTATTTCTTAATGATAAATCACGAATAAAATGTTTAGAAGTAGTAACAACTGTATCAACTCTAAATACTGTTATGCAAGGTGCCGAAAAACTTCAATTAACAACTCATGTTTGGCCAGATATTGATTCCTTAATATCCAAATCACCTGTTCAATTTGATGTAGGAATTCTTGCATCATTTGGTCAATTATTACCTAAACGATTGATCGAATCTTTTCCTTTGTAAATTAAAATTTATTGAACGATTTTGAAAATATACTTGTTTATTTAATGTTTCTAGAGGTATAATCAATGTTCATCCAAGTTTATTACCTCGATGGCGTGGTAGTTCTCCACTTATCTATACAATTGCTAGTGGAGATAAAACTAGTGGTGTTTCAATTATGGATATACGACCCAAACAGTGAGTAAGTGTGTATAAGAAAGTTTTTTTTTTCTTATACATTCTTTTTCTTTTTGTGCTAATCAATAGTTTTGATATTGGACCTGTATTAATGCAACAATCATTTCCATTATCAACGAATATGACTATGTTTGAATTATTAAAAATATCTGCCGATGTTGGATGTTCATTAGTAAATAGATATATAGTATTTTTTTATAAAAGTTTAATTATTATTTTAGTTAGATAAAGTTTTGGAAGATCCAATTAAATCACGAGAAAATGCTCAGGAACAAGCATTATCAGGGATTACATATGGTAATATAAAATAGATTATATTTAAGAAATAATTCTTATATATTTCTATTAGCTCATAAAATAAATAAATATGGATATTATATCGATTGGCATAATCATACCACTGAAGATATTGATCGATTGTATCGAGCTCTTAATCAAATTGTATCTTTTAAAAATTATTTTAAGTTTAATTTTATTAATTCTTAATATCCTAGGCAAATCTACGAACTATTTTTCGTCAAAAACCTGTTCGTTTAAAACTACTAACATTAATTAATGATCAAAGTATTCTTAATGATCTAAATACTATATCATCACAACCAGGAACAGCAATTTATAATAAATCTCTTGAATGTATATGCATTCGATGCAAGGTAACATAAGAAAAAATAAAAATGTTTTTTTTTTATTATTAAAAACATGTTTAGGATGGTTGGATTGGATTTAAAAAGTTAGCTTATTTAAAATCAATGTATGCACGTGATTTTCAAAATGGATATATCAGTAAAATGGATCGATTTGTATTCGATTCGATACATAATTCATTATTTGATTATATTTATGAACGGCGTGTGCCTAAATAAATACATTTTGTTTTTTTTATTTTAAATAAAGTTACCTTAAACTCTGATTGAGAATGAAAGTTCAATTAGTTCAAACAATATCTATCTAGATTAACATTTGAATAAAGATGTAAAAAGATTTTGCTGATTGTAAGTATTGTGATACGTGCAGTATTCATATGATATCGAACTTTTGTTTTCGAAAAAATGTATGAGTTTATGATATAGTGTCTTGTCTTTGAAATCTTTTTAAAAAATTAGAAAACAAATCAAGTATTTTTTTGAAGGTTTTCTGTAGCTTTACTTAAGCTCGACCGTTCATAACTTTAATGATTATCTTATAAGATTTTCTCACTACTTTTGACTATTGAAAAATATATTTTACTCAAAACTATAATTATTATTCAAGTTCAATCCAAATTCATCTACAAGTCCTAGGACGTAAGTACTAACATTTAAATTGTTCTTTTATTGAGTGCAAGTAATGTGCGATGAACTGAAAAAGTAATTTATTTTTACCAAGCATCCATTGTAAGATTCTATTATAACCTTGTATGTATATTGTATGAATTTAGAATATAATTTCGTAGTTTTAAAATATTTCTTTTTATTCTATTTAATTAGTACCGGATGAAAAACTAACAGTCGATATTATTGGAACAGACGATGGTTTCTGTTTATCTTTTTTTATTTAAACGAGTTTTTTTTGATCACATAATAAAACTTTTTTCTGTTTTTCGTAGTACATATCGTTTCCAACGATATACATGATGAATAAATGCGGCAGCAAAGGCAAATATAATAACTGTAATAATTGTTAGTAAATACAAATCGTCGTTTTCCCGAATTTCATGACGCATGAAGGCCATGTAATCGTGTACAGCATCATGAACGACATAAAAAACGTCCACTGCTTCCGACCATAGATGCTGTACACGATCACATAAGTACAACAAGATCCTTCTAAGAATTTGCCTTGTCTCTAATTTCATTTTAAATTAATCCATATTTATTAACTTACGACTGGGTTCACCTTTTTATCATTTGCAGCACGAAAAGATCGATTTTGATCATACCCAGGTCGATCATTCCGACCATCTAGAGAGTGAGTGTTGCTATCGATAACGAGTGGGAAGAATATCAACACCCACACCCTCAAGAATAGAGAAGTCAATCGAGGATAAATAAAAGAAGTAATCGATAACATAGGAGATATACAGAAGATATCATAGAATAAGAACGAGAAGAATCAAGGGATCGAAATACGTCCTAGCACTATCGATTTAAGTTATGAATCATTTTCCTTTATTACTATTATCAATTTTGGTTGATTCAAACCAATAACAGACACAACACAAATGATCGCCTTCTACGGTGTTTTTTCTTCATTTTAGTATTACATCTGATTATCCTATCTATAATATGAAACATGTAATTGGATTATTTCATTAGAGTACATAAATTCAATGACGATTTATACGATTTATCTATATTATTTGGTCTAATAATATAAGTTGATAATTTCTTTTGATTTATAATCCAAAATATCTTTACTCGTCATGACGCATTGAATTGTTAATCATTTTCTAAAGTACGGTAATATCAATGGTTTCTATTTTATAATAAATATTCAGAAGAACTGTACCATCATCATGTAATTTCGTCAAAATTCTTATTAATCAATAGAGTACTTTTCATGTTTGCTAAAGAGATTAATAAAGTTATTCGAATTTCGTTCAAAAAACAAGAAAAAAGATATTTGTAACTTGAAAGAATGTTTTAGATGACATATGAAACTGACAGTCGATTAGTTTCTTCATGACAAAGTAAACAGAAAAACATAGATTGGTTTGATTTATAGCAAGAATAACTCATTCATCGTAATATGTTCTTCAACCCTACAAGAAAGATTTATCATTTAATTATCTTTCTTTACATAATGCTGAACTAATTGTTGTTTATATCAAAAATAATATTTGTTATTTTCTCAATTAGAGAGTGTGGGTGTCCTATTTATATCGTATCGACAGCCACATTCACACCCTGATTTCAATATCTCTATGCACCGTTCACTAAATTTTCGACCCATCAGCATGCATTTCTATTATATATATTATGTGTTAACATTTCTCAAGACCAGCTTCTTCCCTTCTCATTTGTAAAAAACTAATGAAAAAGCGCCTCAATAGTCGCAGAAAATAAGAACCCAAAACATTTCCCGACGTAAACTATCGTCTCAGACGCATCAGCACATATCAAGCACGGCAACTTATCCACGTTTATATTGTCTGAGAAGACTTTATCATAATCCTTCAAATTAGCTCATTACTCTGTTCTCTTGCATCCATGATGACCATCTCTTGTCTATCTGTCAGTATTCATTGTCAGCCACATCCAAAAATATGCTCTGTGTGTATATTTCACCCTCATTAAGAAACACACACTCTGGTACATATTTCGCCATCTTTAGGGTGTAGATTCGAATATGACCAAAGAATAGACGCTAACATTCATTATTTCTTTACGGTGAATTTCGGTCTATCGACAAGAGCAGTGAAAAAAGTGCGTCTCTAAATATCTTTTATTTGTTCTTTTTTCCTCTTTATTTTTTCAAGTGCAACACACCAAGCGTTGTGTTTCATACTGTATTTTTTTCATTTCTTGGAAAAACTGTTGATGATAGTAAGAAGTATGTTATCTGATAAATCGTAAAGGTCTCTCGTTGGCTTGTATACAAGTTTTTTTTAATATTTGTTTCAATGTGAGTAAGATCTTTTGTCTCTCTTATTTATTTTCTCATTCTTCTTGTTCTTATCTATAGTTTAGATGCTGGTATATTAGATGCAACAAAATATAAGAGTGAAAATAATTATACATCGACGTCATTTACTACATTAAAAATACTGATGGCGGTCGCGACAGGTAAAAATACGAATTCTCGATTTTTTGATGCTGATGTGGATGTGGATGGATGTGTTATTTTAAGGATACCTATGCCAACCCCATTCACCGACACTCACATCTACACCGGCTCCTACACCTACTCCCACACCATTTGCTGAAAACTACCGCTAGTTACTTGATTAGTTTTCTAGATAATTACCTGAATTTAACACTATGCGGTGCAACAGACATTTCTGTACTCAAATATGTAAAAAATTTGTATGTTTACACACATTTTCTTTTTTTTTAAGACAAAATATTGAGACCTCTAAAAACACTGTTCTAATCAGAAACATTGCCTGTAGTCGATTATGGTGTCTCGTCTGTACATTGAAGAATCGAATGCAACATATAACTTGCCTGCTATTGATGGTTATTTAAATCTTCCCCAAGTACCTTTGGAAAAAGCCGTGGAGTCAATCACTGGCATAATCCCAAGTATAAAATTTCACGTTCAACGTGCTAAAGAACAATGCTCGAACCCGTCGGAAAAATTAACATCTGATGAAGCGGCCTGCATCTATCTGTACACGATGGAGAGCATTGGTCTTTACAAAATACTAAACGAAACTATACAACGCAAAACGCGACACAAACTGAGGCCGTGGTTTCCTTATTTGAAACTCTTTCATGTCGCTGTGACCAAACTACCACCACAAAGGGTACAAGTCTGGCGAGGTATCAACAAAGATATTACAAAAGAGCAAGCCAATGAATTCTCAAAAGGTAAAATATTCACATGGTGGCGAGTGACATCGTGCACGAAGAATATAAATGTCGCACAGAACTTTATGGAAAAAAGTGGACACAACACCTTATTGATGATTAACTGTGAGAGCGCTAGATCTATCGAAAAGCATTCGAGCTATACAAGTGAAGAAGAGGTTATTTTGTTGCCTGGTACGCGACTGAAAGTTGTTGGAAATCCATTAAACATGAATGGTCTTCACATTATTCATTTAGATGAGATAACACGTTACGAAGAAATGATCAAATTACCATCGATCACCGCAAGCAAAATAGATATTAAGAAGCCTACCAAAAATGCATCAACTGATCACCAGTCTATGTTCCCTAATCAATCGAAAATTCTTGATAACGATTCGACCGTTAAGAAATCTACTCCCTCTACCTCTTTTCTACCGCAAATTAGCGACAGTGCATTGAAACCTACAGTTTCAAATTCATCTACAAGCAAAGTCCCAACAGGCTCCACTTCAACAGTGAAATTCTCGAATGGAGATGTGTATAATGGGTCCATAGTTGATGGTCAGAAAGATGGTCAGGGAACCTATCAATGGGCCTCGGGGGGTGAATACAATGGAACATGGAAAGATAATAATTTCCACGGTAGAGGAACTAGAACTTGGCCATCGGGCGACAAATATATTGGCCAGTGGATTAACGGTAACAAGCATGGGCGTGGAAAATACTTATGGCCAAGCGGAAATGTTTACGATGGAGACTGGAAAGATGATCAGAGAACTGGCAAAGGTACATTTCTATGGGCTGATGGTAATAAATACATGGGAGACTATATAGCCGGTGAACGAACTGGAACGGGAACCTATATATGGGTTGACGGTACTAAATACACCGGAGACTTTGTAGCTAATGAACAGACTGGGAAGGGAACCTATGTATGGGTGGATGGTTCAACCTATATCGGTCAATGGGTGAAGGGAAACATGCATGGAAAAGGCATTCGTACATATGCTAACGGAAATATCTATGACGGAGAGTGGAGGAACGATAAGAGGCATGGTAAAGGTAACTTGAAGTGGAAAGATGGTGAGGAGTATAATGGTGAGTGGAAAGATGATAACTTTGATGGGCAAGGAACTAGAACATGGGCATCGGGAGATAAATATATTGGGCAGTGGATCAGTGATAAACAGCATGGGCGTGGAAAACACTTATATGCAAGCGGGGATGTTTATGATGGAGACTGGAAAGATGATCATAGAACTGGCAAAGGTACATTTGTATGGGCTAACGGTAATAAATACACCGGAGACTTTATAGTTGGTGAACGAACTGGGACGGGGACCTCTATATGGGTAGATGGTTCGACTTATAATGGTCAGTGGAAGAGCGGAAACATGCATGGAAAAGGCATTCGTACATATGCTAACGGAAATATATATGACGGAGAGTGGATAAACGGTAAGATGAATGGTACAGGTAATTTCAAGTGGAAAGATGATGGAGAGTATAATGGTGAGTGCAAAGAAGATAATTTTGATGGTCAAGGAACTAGAACGTGGGCATCGGGAGACAAATATATTGGTCAGTGGATCAATGGTAAACAGCATGGGCGGGGAAAATACATATATCCAGATGGAAATGTTTATGATGGAGACTGGAAAGATGATCATAGAACTGGTAACGGGACATTTATGTGGTCTTGCGGTAATAAATACATCGGAGACTTTGTAGTCGATGAACAAACTGGGACAGGAACCCATACATGGGTGGATGGTTCGACTTATAACGGTCAGTGGAAGAAGGGACACATGCATGGAAAAGGCATTCGTACATATGCTGACGGAAGTGTATATGATGGAGAGTGGAGGAACGATAAGAAAACTGGCAAAGGTAACTTCAAGTGGAAAGATGGTGGAGAGTATAATGGTGAATGGAAAGAAGATAACTTTGATGGCCAAGGAACTAGAACATGGCCATCGGGAGACAAATATATTGGTCAGTGGGTCAATGATAAAAGACATGGGCGTGGAAAATACTTATGGTCAGATGGAGATGTTTATGATGGAGACTGGAAAGATGGTCAGAGAACTGGCAAAGGAACATTTATATGGGCTGACGACACTAAATACATCGGAGACTTTGTAGTCAATGAACGAGTTGGGAAGGGAACACAGACATGGGCATCCGGAGATAAATACATAGGGCAGTGGATGAGTGATAAAATGCACGGACGCGGAAAATACATATGGTCTGATGGAACGATACGTGTGGGTCGATGGAACAATGGAAAGCAGTGTTAGCCAGTCACTTCAGCACGATTAATATGCGGCTACTTTCACGCCTTGGTACGATTTACCGTTCCTTTCTTTTTTTATTAGAATATCCTTCGTTTCACATATAATCTTATTTTTTGTTCTTTTTTAATGTTTACGTAAATTGTCTTGCAGGAACATGGGACAAAATGCTTAGCGTTTTGACGATGTGGGTGTAGGTGTAGGATTAGTGTGAATGGAATTGTGTGTGCACGCTGCAGTTTTTCGTGTACACGCAATCTACCTACTATTAAGTCCAATGGTGGTCAAGGTGTACTTGCCTCGTTCTAATCTACCTTCACCCATCCACTAACTTCGATCTGCAATTATTCGCACTATCATATCACCCCTAAAAAGTCACACTCATCCCCGCTTCATTTTTTATATTAAGATCTGATTTATAAAATGAAAAATGTTGTATACGTTTTGTAATCTCAGAATATGGCTTTAACACGTGAACTTTTATCTAGCGCGTCAGATTCGTTTTATGGTTGTAAGTCATAGATACTTTCGTTTTGATATTCGGCGAAAACAGTTTCTCAATAACACACGGTTAATTTTGATTCAACCTCTTACGTTTGGTGCCCAGAGTGGTATTTCTTCATTGCATTGAAGACGAATAGTGATTATATCATGCGTTTACGTTCAGAAACTTTATGTAATGAAGTACTGTTCTCCTTTAGTTAGTCTTGATGAATCAAATTAACACTTCGATGCACTTCAATCTTGTTGTACGATTACTACACTTTTTATAGTAGACGAAGGCGAATTAATAGATACTTATATAGAATTTCTGTTATCTCAGGCGGTTAATCCCTGTCTAATAGTGAATTGATCAGGCGTCGAGAAAATATTAACTCATTTTTATTCTTGCGAATGACTATTTCACCTCGACCAGTTGCATCTGTCTTGCAGAAGTAAAATTCATCCGTATTCGATGAATTAAGCTTCTTGCCATTCCTTCGATAATGTCATTTGAATTCGGTCGAGTCGTCATCGAATTGGCTTGGCTCGCCTGTTTTGGAAGTTGTTTGTCTATCATTATCTGATGCACAAACGTTCGAATACGTTTTTGGGGTGTGGATGTAAGCATCTCGTGCTGATACCAACATCCACCTACACCCTTGAGATCTTTGACCTCTCAATGGCATTATAACAAAAAAATAGTCTTTTTTCCGTCTGTTTTAACCGGTCAAAACATTGTGAAGTGAATGGCTGACGTCGAACACGCACATATGCAATGCCTTTTTTATTTATTGGTCGGGATTCATCAATTACCCTGCCATATATTTCATTCACTATATATTTTATACATATGTTCGTTAGTCAGTACAATGGAAAATTATATGCAATTAGAAGATTTACCCAGTGAACTATTTTGTGAAATCTTTGATTACTTGAATGCATTCGATCTATTTTTGGTATTTGCTTCTCTCAATTCACGTATTTCATCTATTATAAAATTAACTCGTCTTCATGTAATTATTGATCCTGTATATTGTCGTAGCCAAATTAAATTTTTATCACATCATTTAACGTTTCATTCCGATCAAATTATTTCGCTCAATATTTTCGATAAAATATGTGATCAGAAAAATGTCGTCGCATATCTTTTTAGTAGACATGATTTTCCCAACCTTCGTTTCTGCGTATTGAGAGCTCTTCAAGATTCATCTAAATTGGAAAATGTTATCAAGAAATTGAATTTACAATCTCAGATGACATCGCTTCACATATTTCAGACTTACTATACTAGTAAGTATAATATATGTAGAAGTCATGCACATCTGTTCAGTGAAATGACTCTGCTAAATGCACCATTGACACTTCGTTTTGCCACTCTTCTATATCATTAAGATCATCCTGAATTAACGACAACGATGACCACTAATATAAACCTTAAATATCTACAATTGATATTTCACGGGGAAGTTGATAAAATAACAATTTATTCGTTAATTCCTGTTCTTCGTGTATGTAACGCATTGCGACAACTCATTGTTATAATAAAAAATCAACCGATGTCACACGATAATCATAATATTAAGTAAGAAGACTATTTAAATGACTGAAATATAAAATAATATTTCTTTTTTCTTTTTAGTATTCCAAATTTTCCATCTATAAATGAAGATGATTTACCTGCAATACCAATATTAAAAATACTTAATCTGCAGATATTCACACAATGTAATATTCATTCACTGAGTCTTATTCTTCATTGTATGTCTAATCTTCAAGAATTAAGTCTTACTCTTGTCAATAACCATATGAATCAATGGCTTATAGATTCATTCATCAATGGAAATAACTGGCAACGAATGTTAACAGGTTATGTAGCAAATTTGAAGGTATTCGATTTTCATATGTCTTTTTTAATGGATAATCGATTATTGGATTTAAACTTGATTCTTAATTCATTTCGTTATTTTGTCACACATTATAATGGTTGGCATATGGGTATCAGTCGATGGATAACCTATGAAGATATCGGACCTCGTAAGTTTAAAATATCATATGACTTATTTTACTGAATTTTGCAAATGACAAAAGAAAGATAGACTATTTTATTCAGTGTTGTTACATATTGTTGGAATTGAAATGAAATTAGAATCTGCCGAGAATAGCGAAAACTACTATTGATAGAATTTTTTAGATAAATCCTTAAACAAATATTGATAACGTGCGTTCGACTAACATGAATTTCTTGTATACGATGCTCGTGTCACTATTTAGAAAGATGTTATTCTTCTTCCTTCATAGATTGTGATTTCTATTACTTTTTTATTTTTATTTTAAATGATATCATATTTAGGTAAACCCATTGTTTTACACACACTCAATTACAAATCTATAGCACCACGATATAAACGTCCGACAACAATAAATATAGTTTGTGGTACATTTGAAACAATATCAACAGATATATCAAATACTAATGATCATAAATATCAATCAAATAACACTTTCGTAGAATTTTATATGCTGCCATATATGGAGAGACAAATCATTAAGCCATCTTCAAATATTCCTTTTAGAAATGTCAATTATCTTGTGATATATTTATCATTCATAGAAGTATCAGTAATCGCACGGCTATTTAAAAAAATATATGAATTAAGTGAGTATATTTATATTCATTGAATTATTGTTACTTCTTATCATTGATTAATTACATTTTTGTTTTCTGTTATTCAGATTCTACACATTCATATAGAAGTGAATCACATCAATATGTTAGCAATCTTTCAGCTCTTATTGATTTGTCCAGTATTACCAACTTGGAATTCGAACATAGCAATGACTTAAGCCGATCATATGTTGCCCCATATGTTTTATTGTAAGTTTATTTATTCCGAACAAATTTTTGATAAATATTTTATAAAGAAATATTATAGAAACTTGTTTGCAAAAAAACATGCAATAAAGAATTCAGTTTTTGTGCGAGTAAGATTATAGCAATCATTCTTGAAGTATTTTTATTGAGTCAACATCATTTTATAAACTAGAGTATAAAAAGATTTGTTTATAGTTCGTATCACGACAGTTTTAATCAAAGTGCAGAAATAGGATACATAAGAAATTATCAGATAAACTAAGCTCACTTCTTGGACTCCTGTTTTAAAATCGATACGAGAGTATAATTTCTTAAACGAGATGTATTTGGAATCAATTTGATATATTAGTCACAACTATATCCTACATTGAATAATTAATCAAAAATAACTCTGTTTTTTTTTGTTTTTAGAGCATGTATTAATGTTACAAAACTTATTATGCGTACTTCATTATTTTTCTCGTCTATCGTCATTGACAATCCAAACCTTTCACTCACTTTTGCTCGAATAAAGGCTCTTGAATTAATTTCCGATCATATATATGTTTCGCTGAAACATGGATCGAAAATTGTCGACTCTTTTCCATCTTTGTCACATGTCGAAATTGAAGTATATTCACTCGATTCTGGCATACCAATCGTCGATATTTTTCTTTGTGGCCTTAAAATGCTACGCCATATTATCGTAACATTTTCTCATAAAGGTTTAGCAGATGATACAATCACGCAAGAACATATAATAGAAAAGTGGCGTCAATCATTTGGTTTAAATAGAAACGATGAATACAAAGTAGTTGTAAAAATTGAAGATCATACATTGTATATTTGGATTCCATGATCTTTCACTTCTACATATTCTTATTTCATATTACATAGATAAATTGGATAAAATATAAAAAAACTTTGTAAGATTATTTTCTTCGAATGTTTATTATATATAAATTAGTATAATTATTGTTCCTGGATGTACAAATAAACTATGCAATTGTACATAATGGAGCTAAGAAAAACTTTTTAAAAAATAACAGAAAATCGTATCAACATATTAGAATCTAATGTAAACACTGATTAGACTAAATATCACAACATATAAACGAAGAAAACTAATGATTGTCTAATATCATCTTGAGGATATCGGTGTAGTCAAAGAGGGGAAAAAGTGTGACTTCCATAATCCCATATTTTACGTACTCTATCTTAAGCGTGTGGGTGTCTACTCTTTCTATTCATACCCACACCCACACTCAAGACTGATGAAATTCTTGATTGAGAATATTTAATTGTGTTTCAGATTTTTTATTTGTATTAAGTGAAATACCAGAATCGGTACGACTTAACGATTTGAATTTTTCTAGATTCAATTCTCTTTTAGAATATTGTTCAAATTCATAACTGAACAAATTTGATTTATAGTTAAACATTATTAAATCCTAAAAGATTCTCTAGAAATAATCTAATTAGTTAGAATAAAGATATCACGAATGAATCACATAGAACGAAGAAGATAAAATTAAATGGTTACATAATTAACACTGCGTAATTGTCACTGTAGAGAATAAATCTTATTTACCGGGACATATTCTTTTCTTCAGTCAAATAGATAACATTACATCGTTTTTCAATTTTTGTAGGATATCTTCCTACGAGAAAATATCCCGAGATGTTTCACTCATTTGAAAACCGGTATTTTGAAGTTTTTTTTCCAAAAAATGAATAATTTTTTAGAGAAGAAAATCGAATTGAAATTACTTGATCAAGTGTTAAAGATCTTAAAATTATCACATTTGATTATAACCAAAAAACTGATCATGTGATTTTGTAAATCGACTCTATTGTTATTAATTCTGACTAAATGAAATATTGCTTATAGAAAAGTAGAAAAAATATTTAACCGAAATAAATAAGGAAACAGACATATGAATAATATTTTTAATCATTTAATTGACAAAATAATGAAAA
>CAJNOI010001319.1:0-16366 GCA_905250115.1 Adineta steineri | reverse complement strand
AAAATCATCATTTGAAGAAGAGAACAAATTCAAGGTTGAGTTTTTTTGCAATTTTAGTTAAGATTATTTCGATTAATTTTTATTTTTATTTGTATGTCAGTGTTGGTCATAGTTTAACAGAATCATTTGCAATGCTATTTATTTTTATAATTATCAAAGGAAAAAAAATGAATTATATATATTGAATGTTTCAAATTTCGGAGTAGTCCGTCACTATTCTGAATAGAAGAACGAAACGAAACGATGAGCAGCGTATACATACATATATAGAGAATTGAGTGAAGAAAAAAAAAATACAACGTTCACGAGATTCATCGTTTACTCTCGTCTGACCAATACTACTGAGTATACCGATCTAATCGGACAAACTATTCCTCGTTCGTTCATCGTCCTCATCATCATCATCGTCGTCTTTTTCTTTATAATTTAATAATGAGTCGTCCTTGTTATGCAGTCTTGTGTTGATAGATTATGGCACATGTTTCTCTCTGCCATCATCAATATTACTTAGTAAGAAAAGAAGAGAAACAAAAAATAATGAGTTTTTTTTTATTCTTTTCTTATTTTTTTTTTTGTTAACAGAATATATCAAGATCGTTTTGTATGCTCGAGTCTTGCTTTCTTCCGGATGATGATGAGAAAAAGAAACTATGTTAATGTATGCATATATAAATGTTTAACGAACATTTTATTTGTGTTTCATAGATAGACGATATCAATCAGTTACTGATGAACTAAAAGCGTTTTGTGCATTTATTTAATAATGAACCTTGTAAGATGAGGTTCATCAAGATTGTTAGATGAACGATATGTATACCGTCAAAGCATGATTACGTAAATATAATATTCATCATTGATAGATAGAATAGGAGTGACGACCTTTTCTCTTTTTCTATTTTATATTCAAGTAATAATTTACTGTTATTGTTTTTTTATAGATTTTTCTGTATATATGTTGTTCTCGATAAATAATTATTTCAGTCAGTATGCACGGTGACATTGAACATGTCCGAAGCAGATCTTCTTCAACCAGGAAATATCGTTCGCGAACGATGGCAAGTTGTAAGTAAATGTGTAAAATTGAGTTTAAAAAGCAAAAAAAATTCTTTTTTTTTTAGACTAGTAAGATAGGTGGTGGAGGCTTTGGTCAGATCTATGAAGCGCTTGATCGTGTTACCAAAGAGAATGTAGCACTTAAATTAGAATCGGCTAAACAGCCTAAACAAGTTTTAAAAATGGAAGTCACAGTTTTACGACGTTTACAAGGAAAAGATCATGTATGCAAATTTCTCGGTGGTGGGACAAATGAATTATATAATTATGTTGTGATGACATTACAAGGCAAAAATCTAGCTGAATTACGTCGTAGTCAATCACGACAATGTTTTACTTTATCAACATCATTACGTATTAGTTTACAAATTCTTCAAGCTATTGAATATATACATTCAATTGGTTTTCTTCATCGTGATGTTAAACCATCAAATTTTTCTATGGGACGTTTACCAACAACATGTCGAAAAGTTTTTATGTTAGATTTTGGTCTTGCACGAAAATATACAAATGCTGAAGGAAATGTACGAGCAGCTCGACCACAAGCAGGTTTTCGTGGTACTGTTAGATATGCATCAATTAATGCACATAAAAATAGGGTAAGAGAAATTTTTTACTTATGATTATATTGATTTGTTCTTTTTTTTTCTTCATATAGGAAATGGGTCGACATGATGATCTATGGAGTTTATTTTATATGCTTGTTGAATTTATTACAGGACAATTACCATGGAGAAGAATTAAAGATAAAGAACAAGTTGGACAAATGAAAGATAAATATGATCATACACATTTTCTAAAGAGTCTTCCATCAGAATTTAAACAATTTCTTGAACACATACAAACTTTACGTTATGAAGATAAACCAGATTATGATCTATTACAAAGTTTATTTCGTACATCTATAACTCGTCGAGGTTATAAAGAACAAGAATTATATGATTGGGAAAAAGAAGGCAATGGCATTGAAGATGAAATAAATCTTAATCGTCCATCTGTATCTTCTCAACAACAACAACAGCAACAAATATTATCAAGTATCAATAATAAACTTTCCGCGTATGTTGTTTACTAGAAATAATAGACTATATTAAACTAAATATATATATATATTTCTAGAGATATGACAAAAGCAGTTATGACTGCTCAACCAACTTTAACAATTGGTACACGTCAACAAGCAACAGAAGCAGATATACTTGATGAACGTTGGAAATCAACAAAACAGTCAAGTGCTACATCTGATCATTCACCACGTCGTAGTATTCCGAAAAGTCTTGATCGAAATACTCGTCGATCAGGTGCTGTCATTCAATCTACAAATTCAACGGAAAAAGATACATCTCTCTCGAAAAAACATCATCATCATCAACCACGTACTCCTCTTACTACAACTCAAATATCTGAACTGTCACAACGTTTAAGACGTCCAAATACATCAAAATCATCAATAGGTGAACCTTTAACACCTACAAGTAAATTAGTTGGAAAAGAAGATTCACCAGCTAGTGCATCACATTCCGATTCTGGTAAAATAAGAAATGGTACACAAAATCGTTCATATCAATTCAAAACATCGGATGCACCTAATCTTGATGAACCACTTTCACCTGCACTTATTATGTATGCATCATCGAGTGGTATGGAACATGGTAAACCACCTAAAACACCACGTTCAAATCGAACAGGAAATAGTCGTAGTGATGCTGTTGTAGTAACACGGCAATCAATGACAACACGTGGTGGTGATAGTGAAGCTATATCTATGCCAGGAGCAACATATGCAATGAAACTTGGACCTCAAACAGTTATGTCTCAATGGATGATATCACTTGATGATAATCTTGATGATGAAGGAAGTGATAATCAACATAGTGCAAAATGGGAAGATGCACAAGAAAAACTTCAAAGGTTTTTACAAAAAAAATTTATATATATAATTTTGTTTTTTAATCATTTTATTTAATTTAGTACAACACATGAACCATCACAATATCATCCTGCAGCATCATCATTATCTTCACCTCCTGTGAATAATCCGCTTACTCCGTCCAATATGAACAGTCAACAAACAAAAGCAGTTAATAATTTACAATCTCCTGTTGTTTATGCCACTGTTTTGAATAGTAATATTAATGCTGGTCGACAACAGCCACAACAACAACCACAACCACAACCACAACAACAGTATCATCGACCATTATTAAGAAATGTTGATGACAATTTAGGCACATTGAACAGTTATGATGGAAAAGAAAATAAACGTAAAAATTCTTTTTAAAGATTTAATTTAATTTATTTTGTTTTTTCTTCTTCTAATAAAAGAATTGATTAATCATTCAAATGAACAATCAATACCTGAAACAATTCCATTTGAAAGTTATCGAACAATCGATGGTACAATCAATATATCCTATCCTAGAAATAATAATAATAATTCTGCCGGTGCTAATCGATTGTCTGATGATGAAAATGGACATGATGGTGATGTTGATGAAGAAGATGAAGATAATCATGAACCATCGAAACGGAAATCTAATGAACAAAGTAGACAATCAAATCTAATGGGTGATTCTTTTTCTAGAAATATATCTTCATCTGCATTCATTGATAATTCGGTGCGATTGAGCCCGAATAATTCAACAGAATTGATGATGACGATGAAAAGAAATAGAGAAAAAAATGAAATTTTAGAGGATAATGTAACGCATATATCAAGAAATGGTAAAACAGGATATGAACATCGTACGATTGTTGTTTCATCTGTAGTTCGACCAAATTCATCAAGTTCATCGAGTTCGTCACCGTCATTACCTGTTGAGAAACATCAACAAGTAAAAACTAGGAGATATAATTTTGTTCCCGCTCCATTTAATGGAACACGTTTAACAGCTAAATCAACAGAACATCTTAATCGTTCATTAGCAAACGATAGTTTTGCAAATTATTCGACACCACCAACAACCCCACCAACTGTTCCATCATTTCAATTACCAATAAAATCTAATTCTCCAACATCAATACTTAAACAAAATTTTCATCAAAAATATATACCATCAACTAAATTACAGAGTTCAAGTAAGACAGTATAAAAAAAAACGTAGAAAAAAAACTAGTTTGCATGCTGCATTCATCTCCGACTAATATCTGCACGTAACTTATATCTATATAACTTATTCTTATTTCTTTACCATTCATCATCATCAATTTTGTTTAACATTATTAATTGTTGCATGAATAGATCTATTTCAATAAAAATCTTCTTTATTATTATTATTATTATATGTGTGTGTGTGTTAATTTATTTAGACTATGATGAAGATGAACCTGTTGTTAATACACGAGATGAAAATAATGATGACTCTAAGAGTGATGTCCGTTTCTTAAACGGTACTCGTATATCATCATCATCATCGTCAGTAGTTCAACCTCAATGTGGTGACGATTTCTATAAAAAGTTAATGTTCTATGAAAAAAATTCTTCATTAAATGATAATAATAATAATACTAGTTCATCCCGTCGATCATCATATCAACAACCAACTTCTATACTATCCACATCAAGACCTTATAATGGTCTTATGAATCGCTCAACACAACAAATTCCTACAGGACCAAATCTTTCGTCAAATACAACAGATCGAATGTCTCGAAGTAAATCTTATAAAGATTTATCAGATCCACCTATTGCTCATCCAATCTACTATCATCACCAACAACCACAGCCGCAGCAGCAACAACAACAACAACAACCATCATCATCTTCACATTCGTCTAAATATTATTCTAATTATACAAATCCATCAGTTATTAATAGTATGCTAGGTAATGGAGGTGGACAAACAGATTATCAACGACGTCAAACATCAATATTAACTAATAATTTTATGTCCGATGATATATCTAGTTCATCAACAGGCCATTTACCCAAACCTCCGCCTGGCATACCCAGTCAAAATGCAAGGTATTATCATATTTTGAAAATTACTAAATAAAAATTTTATTTTTTTCCGTAGGCGTCGTCGTTATAAAGTGGATAGTTTAACCATTCGTCAAAAAGATCGTACTGGTGATGGCTCATTAGAACGTTCACCCATGACTTGATAAATTCGAGCTTAAATCTCTTTTATTTTCCTTCTTCATTTTTCGAAAATAATATTATTATGTTTCTTTCGTTTCGTTTCTTTTTTTTATTCAAATCTATATGTATATATCCATATAAAACAGATGAAAACATCATTATTCTAGAACTGTTGTTTTCTGTTCTTTTCTTTTTCTTTTCTTCTGTTTACAAATCGTTTCTTCTTCA
Organism: Adineta steineri; assembly: GCA_905250115.1. NCBI lineage: Eukaryota > Metazoa > Rotifera > Eurotatoria > Adinetida > Adinetidae > Adineta > Adineta steineri. The sequence goes on along the minus strand of CAJNOI010001319.1, from coordinate 11,004 downwards.
CAATCGAAAAATTCTTTCTTGTTTTTGTGCGTTAGATAAGTTGAAACGAAATCTAATATGTGTGTGAAGAAAACAAAATAATAATAATAATTCAAAATATAATTTCTTTTTAGATGAATACAACAATAGGTTTATGTTATATACAATTAATTCTTATTACACATGGCATATGTATTCTAATGGGTGCACCATTATTAACAGATATAATACGAACATTTCTATTTAGTATTTATATTGTTTTGATTGGTTTTACACCTGTTATTATTAGTTTAAAAGGAAATTTAAATGATATTTATAATTTTCTATTTGATAATGAATTTTATTTAACGATATCGAAATCGAACAAACATTTTTTTATGAAATATTTAGTTTGGGGAACAATTATTGGTGCATGGTTAGGTGCTTTACCAATTCCATTAGATTGGGATCGTTGGTGGCAACGATGGCCAATCACATGTCTTATATCATCAACATTGGGTGCTGGATTTTCTGTGATATTTACATATTTATGGTTATGGATAAGAAAAAATCAAAAATATAATGAAGATACAGAATAAATTGCAATTTGTTCTTTTTTTTTTGTAATATAATTTATAATAGTAAATGAGCTAGACAATATTTTTTATGTTCTCATAGCAATAAAAGACGTTTTAATTATGAAAATTTCTATTATGTCAAATGGGAAGAAAAGCCAAGGATGTAGACTGAGGAAGAAAATACTTCTATATACAATTACGTTTGTCGGAGGTGTTTTGTTAATCAGAAAACTAATCATAGTCAGACGCAATGTGTTTATTATGTAATATTTGCATGTATAACCAACCATCTGCACTCTATTTGATGAATATACTTATAATTTCTCAAGTAATCAATTTCGTCAAGATAAAAACTAATGAATGAATTCAATTTAGTCATAAGCTGTGAATCAAAATGTAAATATAGTTTTCAAGAAACGATAATAGCTCTCATAGCTAATTATATCAAAGAACTGTTATTTTTTGTTTTCTATCAAAAAAAAAGAGCTTCAGTTATTATTCAATCTAACAATTTTTCTATCAGCTAATAAAAGAATGCATAATGCAATTCATGCAATGGTGAATCATTCTCTTATTCATACGTGTGTTTGCTCAATAAATCGACAAAATAAGTAATTGTTTGCTTCTGTCGATAGAATATTTAAGTTCTGTGAAAGAAAAGGAAAAACTTTTATTTATAATTTCTTTTCATTCTATCGACGAGCGGGTTTTTTTCTCTATACCTGTCTAAGAAGGTTGAATAAATTTTTTTTGCTATGCAAATAAGTGACATAGAAAAAAAAGACTGAAAATAAATGAAAGAACACCAAGGTTATGGTAGAAAATAGAATAATGGCGTGTTGATCAAAATAATAAAAGTTTACATTTTAGATATACTTTAAATTTTATAGAATTATGGCCCAAATAACAGCAAATCAAGAACGTGAACTACGTGATGCATTCAATCTATTTGATACTGGTATATTCAAAGAAAAAAGAAGCTTGAATATAAAATAAATAACGTTAGTTTCTATTTTTAGATCATTCAGGTAAAATATCCAAACTTGAATTAAAAAAAGTTCTTCAAGCTTTAAATATAAAAGCTTCGGATGATGAATTACAAAAATTATTACAGAAAATGGATACTGATAATAGTGGTGAAATCGATTATAATGAATTTAAAAAAGTTATGAGCGAATCATTTTTTAAAAAATATTCTAAACAAGACCTTGAAGCTGCATTTAAAAAATTCGATGCCGATAATAATGGTTTTATAACAACACATGAACTTAGTCATATATTATCGCGAATGGGAAGACATATAAGTCAAAATGACGTTAATGCAATGATCAAATCATTAGATTCAAGTGGTGATGGAAAAATTTCACTCGATGAATTTTGTAAACTATTTGATTGAAAACCTTTTCTTTTTGTTTTCATTTTAAAATAACATTCCTGTATCCGAAAAATGTATGTCCTCTATTTTAATATTGTTTTGTTCTATTTAGAAAAATAATAAAAACTAAATTTTTATCGTTGTTCTGACAAGTAAAATATATTACTACAACATCCTTGATTCTATATATGAAGTTTATTATATGCTAATAGAACTTATCATCTCATTAATGAATGGAACACTATAACCTCCTACTTTTAGATTTTACGTTGAAAACAGTAAAAATATGATATATGTCTATTCATCCTAAAGTCCACTTGCGGTTCTGTTCTATCCTTGATGTATATCGTATATTCTAGGTACTTTTTTATTTCAAAAGAATAACCGGACATTTTTAATTATTTAGAGAATGGTAAAAAATTGAAAAATCTATTCTTGTTATGATGAAAAAAGATCAAAATGAATAAATAATAAACCCATGTACTCATGTTAAAATGAAAGTAATCTTTTCAGGTGTTCGATTTCAATGAACAAAAGTTGTAGAAAAGTGACTTCTATACCTCACACTTGTTTATAATGATGATACATAAATATAGAACATGGTACTCCAGTTTGTTTTCTTTGCATTATCAGTTAATAACCTAGTCATATTCGGATCAAACTATCACTCTCAGTGCTAAACTACTAAATTTAAAATATAAGCTGCTAAAGGTTGTCTTATATTATAAACTTAGTAGTTTAGCGCTGAGAGTGGTAATTTGATCTAAATATGGCTAGTTTATTAACTGATGATATAAAGGAAGTAAATTAGGATATCATAGTAGTTTGCCACGCCCATATAAGAGAAAAAAGCACAGAGGAAGTAAAATCATGCATGAATAAATGATTCCCCTATATTTACTTGTAAATATGTCTAGTACTTTACCTTTACAACATTTTTTTGGCAATAGTCAATTCATACGCTTTATTTGAAGTAAGAATGTTCGATTAGTAAATGGAAAAAAACAATACTCTTCCTAGTTTTGTCTTATTGAAGTAGTTTAAAAGCAAATGCATGTATAATACTGTTTTTTTAATCATATTTATTACTGACTATATTGAATGGGTTAAAATACCATTAAATGATTTCGGCATAATCGAGTATGTAGTTTTTCTTCTATATTGTTATAATATAAAAGAGTAAAAAATGTATTCATTTTTGGCAAAGATTACTTGTAACGAAAAGCGTTTAGATGGTACTGGATATTGATGAAGTTAAACGCTTCAACAGTGAGCATATATCAGAAAACGACGAAGATGATAATACATTTCATGGAAATCAAGAAAGTATTACACTTATATGGTTTGATAAAAGTATCGATTTAAATTCGAAAGATATTCAATTAACAAAAACTATGTTAAAAGAAATTAATGATTATATTATATTATTTACTAATATTGATGTCTGTATACAATATATTGAATCAATAAAATCAGAGATAATATTTCTGATTGTATCCGGAAGTGATGCACATAATCTATTGTCAAAAATACATAATCTTCGTCAAATTGATAGCATCTTCATATTTTGCATGGATAAATTAAAATATGATAAATCATTGATTGGAAAAGGTGATTATTATAAAATAATTGATATCTTCACTGAGCAAAGCAGCCTAATTAAAAGTATTCAACGTACTATTCAATTAGTTGAAAGACAAATGGATATTTTTAGTTTATATAGTCAAAATCAAAAATCGATACGAAATTTAACGAAAGAATCTGCATCATTCATATGGCATCAACTTTTAAAGGAGGTTCTACAAAAAATGCCAAGTGGGGATAAAAATGCAAAACAAGAAATGATCGAAAAATGTCGTCTATATTATCGCGGTAACAAAAAAGAATTAAAAAATATTGATGATTTTGATAAAAATTATTCTGTTAATAATGCAATCAAATGGTATACAAAAGATAGTTTTCTATTTAAATTAATAAATAAAGCTTTACGAACAGAAGATGTTGCAGCATTATATACATTTCGTTTTTATCTAATTGATTTATGTTCTCAGTTAGTGATTAATCATGAAATGGTATTAGATTGTGGTAAGCCATTAAAACTTTATCGCGGAATAAGACATTCAAAAGATGAAATTGAGCGTTTAAAAGATAGTATTGGTCATTTAATATTAACAAATGGATTTCTTTCCACAAATGATAATATAGAAGTAGCTGAGATGTATGCTGGAATTACAGATATGAATCCTAATGGTAACAGAAATGATTTTGAACCAGTTATTTTTGAAATTGATTATGATACAAATAAACACTCAACGGCCATAATAGCTAATATTTCGTGTTATAGTCAATTTCGAGATGAACAAGAGTTTTTATTTGATCTTGGAACAGTTTTTCAAATAGAAGAATTTCTTATAAACAAGAGCGAAAATGCTGGGTATGCAAAATGATACCGTCTGATAAAGGTTCAGAAATAGCCAGAGAATATCTAGAATTTCAAAGAAATGAAATGAATAATGGAAAATTAAATACGTTCATTTTATTTGGTGATTTACTTTATGATATGGGAGAATATATTAAATGTCGTAATTATTTTCAGAATTTATTAAGTCATCAATCTATGCAAGATTCATCTATTGTCATTGATATTTACACAGGATTAGGACAAGCATTAATTGGAACAACTCAAATCGATTTATCACAAAAGTACCTTCAAGATGCTTATGATTTATCTCTCACTATCGAATCATCTCCTGGTAGACGTGCTAAAATATTAAGTCGTATCGGTGATATATATAGGTACCAAGGCAAATTTAATTATGCACTGGATTGTTGTTTCAAAGGATTGAAGCTTCTTCGAAAAGATACGGAGAATAGAGTACTTATTGCATATTTGCTAAGCAAAATTGCTGGAGTGTATTATGATAAAGGACAAGACGATTTATCATTGGAATACACGAAAAAATCATATAAATATCTTGAAAATTCGGCACCTGAAGATCATCCATACATGACTAGATATTATAATGATATGTGTAGGATTCATTATCATAAAGGATCTTATGATCTAGCATTATATTATCAAGTAAAAGCGTATGAAAACGATAAAAAAATCTTTCCTGCTGATAACCACATGTATTTTAGTGTGGATACTAATAATATTGGTAAATGCTATTATAAAAAATACGAATATGAGCAAGCTATGATATATTTTCGACAAAGTTTGGATATAGCACGAAAAGTATTAAAAAATGATGATAATTACTTAGACATGGGCATAGAAATTAATAATATTGGAAAATGTTTCTACCGACAAAAAAATTACTCCCAGGCATTGAAACAGTATCATATTATGTTACAATTATTAGAAAAGGCTAATTTAAAAGATCATGTGGATATGGCTTATACATTAAAAAATATTGGTGAAGTTTATTTAGATCTATTAAACTTTGATCTGGCATTAGATTATTTTGATCAAGCACTTTTTATATATAAAAAGATATTTAATGATTTAGAGCATCGTGATATAGCAAAATGTTTAAATCTTATTGGACAAATTTACTATTATAAAAATACTAACGATGATGAAACATGTTTAAATTATTACAATAAAGCATTAGAAATATGGAAAAATGTTTTACCTTCTAATCATTGAGATTTAGCATTATGTTACAAAAACATCACTCTTTTCTATTTAAATAGAAAATTTGACTATATTCAAGCAGAAAACTATTTTCTTATTTCATACGATATATACAGACACGTATTAGCAGCTAATCATCCTCATTTAAATGAAATCTATGATATTATGCAAATGATATTAAAATGCAAACAAAAAGCAATACTATTCATGATTATTGATACTTTTAAATTAATTTTATTTTTGATTTTATTTACGATTGGATTCTTAATCTAACACTGTAATTATTTTATGTTTGAATATATATGCCAGAATATAAAAAGAAATTTAGTTCATGTTAAAATTTTGATCTAAACTAGTCGAAGAGGAGATGTAATAAGTGATGAAAACATAATTTGTTAGTACGACTATGTAGAATTTATCTGACATATGAATACACACAATAATGAGAAGAAATAGAATACGCAACAGCTTTTACATTTCAAACTATTGCCACTATGATATTTTGTACAAGAAATCTTGAGGGTATGTGTAGGTATGGATGTCAATGCGTAGGCGAAATAGAATACCTAGACTCAAAATGTATTCTAACGCGTTAAATATGTTTCAGGCACGCATTGAGAGGCAATTCATTTTTTCTAATTGCGTTTCAAAGCTTTGTATATATCACGACCTGAAATGTGAAATATATACTAACACCATCTACGAAAAGGAAAAGAAAGAACGAAAAAAAAACGAACGATAACAATCTATGTCCATACATCACAGTATAGAAAAAGTGCGTCAAAGCACGTTTTTTTCGAATCATATTTCAACGCATTGATTTTGCATTTCGTGCGTAGATGGGTTGTTTTTCACCATGATATATACGATTTTTAATATAAAAGGTGTTGCCAGGCATAATAAATAAATGAAAAACAACTACATATGAAATAGAGACACTATAAAATGAGTTACTTTTAGATTCTTTTACTTGTCAATTTTTATCAAACAAGTCGAATACAATACATTCACATTAGAAATAATGGAACATCAAGAATCAACAACTGCTACTGCATTCATTGATGTAAAACAGGATGAGCCAGCATCTGCTTTTCCCACGAATGCAACAGAAAATCGACGTATGAACATGCAAAATGCCCTCCTGATTTGGTTGGACAACAGCATTGACAGTAATAATGCTGATTGTAATAATATAATCAAACAATTGAAACGTGTTGTTAACAACGTAAACACATTTACAGATGGTGAACAATATGTTGAATTTATTCAAACCATTACTAATAACAAAGTATGCATGATTGTTTCCGATTCACTTGGACAGCATATTGTGCCTAATGTACATCATATGTCTCAAATAGATACCATTTTTATTTTTTGTAATACCCAAGAATCACATGAGCAATGGACCAAAGAATGGCCTAAAATAAAAGGAGTCTTCACAGATATTACATCAATCTGTGAAGCTCTGAAACAAGCTGCTCAGCAATGTGAGCAAAATGCCATCTCAATCAGTTTTGTAGCTTCAGAAAAGGAATTCGATCAATTAGATTCAACCTTTATATATACTCAGATCTTGAAAGAGATCTTATTAACCATCAAGTTTGAAGATGAACATTTCAAAGAATTTATTGCTTATTGTCGTGGTATATACGAAGATGATGAAAATGAATTGAAAAATGTTAATCAATTACAAACAACATACAAAGACAACACACCCATATGGTGGTATACAAGGAATGCATTTTTATATTCGATGCTGAATCAAGCATTAAGATCAATGGATGTTGATATGATCATTCGAATGGGTTTTTTTGTTAATGATCTACATCATGATATTAAACGACTCCATTCGGAACAATTTGATGGTGAACCATCAGGTAAAACATTTACCGTTTATCGTGGACAAGGTCTTTCAAAAGAAGATTTCAGCAATATGACAAAAGCTAAAGGTGGACTTATTTCATTTAATAACTTCTTATCGACTGGTAAAAATCGTGATATGTCTCTGACACTTGCCCAACAAGCTGCTACAAATCCTGATCTTGTTGGAGTTTTATTTATTATGTCCATTGATCCTACTGTGGCAACAACTCCATTTGTTTCTATTAGTGGTGTTAGTTATTTTCATACGGAAGATGAAGTTCTCTTCTCCATGCATAGCATGTTTTCCATTGGAGATATTAAACCAATAGATGAAAACAATCATCTCTATCAAGTGAATTTAACATTAAACAATGACAACGACCATGATCTTCTTACTCTTACAGATCGTATTCGGCAAGATACCTTCCCAGGATCGAATGGATGGTACAGATTAGGTCAATTGTTAATTAAAATGGGTCACTTTACTAAGGCTCAAGAAGTTTATGAAGAGTTAGTTCGTCAATCAAATGATGAAAGTGACAAGGCATCTATTTATCATCAACTAGGTGGGATTAAAAACAATGAAGGAGAATATGAAGAAGCACTTTCTTATTATGAAAAAGCACTTGCTATCTATCAAGAAACACTTCCTGCTAATGATATTACTTTGGATAATATCTATAACGACATCGGTGTGTTGTATCATAGCATGGGTGATTATCTAAAAGGACTTTCATTTGATGAAAAAGTCCTTGAAATCAAACAACAATCACTTCCGTCCAATCATCCTGATTTGGCTACGTCCTATAACAATATGGGTAATGCATATTCAAAAATGGGTGATTACCCCAAATCACTTTCTTATTATGAGAAAGCTTTTGAAATTCGACAACAATCACTTCCTCCTAATCATCCTGATTTTGGTGCTTCCTATAGTAACCTTGGTATGGTGTATGAAAGCATGGGTGACTACTCAAAATCACTTTCTTATTATGAAAACGCCCTTGAAATTCGACTACAATCACTTCCCCCCAATCATCCTGAATTGGGTGATTCCTACAACAACCTCGGTACGGTGTGTGACAGCATGGGTGATTATCCTAAAGCACTTTCTTATTATGAAAAAGCTCTTGCAATCACACAACAGTCACTTCCACCCAATCATCCTAGTTTGGGTAGTACTTACAACAATATCGGTATGGCATATAAGAACATGGGTGATTATCCGAAAGCACTTTCGTCTCATGAAAAAGCCCTAGAAATTCAGCAAAAATCACTTCCTCCCAATCATCCTGAGTTGGGTACTTCCTATGACAATATAGGTATGGTGTATTATAGCATGGATGATTATACAAAAGCACTTTCTTATTTTGAAAAAGCTCATGCAATTCGACAACAATCACTTCCTTCCAATCATCCTGAAGTTGGTGTTTCTTATAATAGCCTAGGTATGGTATATGACAGCATGGGCCACTATCCAAAAGCACTTTCTTATTATGAAAAAGCCCTCGAAATTCAACGAAAATCACTTCCATCCAATCATCCTGATTTTGGTGCTTCCTATAATAACCTTGGTATGGTGTATGATAGCATGGGTGACTACCCAGAAGCACTTTCTTATTATGAAAAAGCTCTTACAATTAAACAACAATCACTTCCATCCAATCATCCTAGTTTGGGCAATACTTATAATAACCTCGGTATGGTATATGAGAACATGGGTAACTATTCAAAAGCTCATTCCTGTTATAAATGTGCTTTAGAAATTGTAGAACAATCATTGCCAACAAATCCTCTCAAGTTTCAGACATTTGGAGAAAACCTTGAACGCGTAAAACAGAAATTATAATTTGTTTTTGTACTTTTTTTTGAAAATGAAATAAAACTGATGAACAAGAAAATAGTAACACCTAGCGTGTGGGTGTGAAAGAAAGACACCATACCCACACCCCACCTTTAAGATGGGAAGGTACACAGTGTTCGGTATGAAGCGGTAATCGTATCGCAGTTTCTCCTGCTCATGCACACATGCTTCAGAGATTTCATTGGCATTGTCAGTTGGATCTTTTTAGTTCAAGGTTATCTTTTATTTCCAATTTGCAAAAGAAAAAAATGTAACTGTAAGAACAAAAATAAAGCTGAATGGAGTGTTCCTTGCTGAGTTTCCACTGCCCTCGCCCCCATCACCGCCACCGCTGCCACCCTCACCCCCACTACCGCCTCCGCCACCGCTGCCACCCTCACCCCCACTACCGCCCTCGCCACCGCTACCACCCGCACCTCCGCCTTCGCCGTCAGCAAACACCTTTCGAACTGCTGCGATCATTTGAGGGCTATTACACCGATCAATATTACAACTAAAATGCACATAATCATAGTTGGATTCTGCGGGACCATCGATCACATGGACCGTATCACGTTGTACAGGAATCTCATCATTGTAATTAGTTAACTCACATTTTGGCTGTGTCTTTAATCCAAATGGATTTCTCGGCTGACCATCCATTCTAATGATATTGCGTTCGTCGCTGTAGCTGCATAATCCACTGAAACAATCCATAAGCTCACTGGAGCTTGTGTAGCATTGTTTGACTTGTGGCGTAGTACTGTAAAGTAGATCGGTAAGCTTTTTTCCTGTGACTTCCGGACTCACGCTTTTGAGAAGACGATCCAAGTTCCTTTCCAGGTACTTCTTGTTGCACTCTTCTTCACCTGTCCTGCAAACGTACATCCAATCATGCCACGAATCGAAGCCGTCTAATTTTATATAATATCGCGACCATAAATTTAGTGCTTGTTTTATCCCATTCATAATCACTTCATCAAAGTCTGTAGTGCCGAACCTTATTTCTACCGTATCATATGGAGAATCCATTACAATCTTCACAGCACACGCTGTGTCCGAAATCACCTGCTTGCACTCTTTAGGCCAAACTAAAGGTTCGTTGAGCTTGTGAGTAAATGTACAGTTTATCACACATGTATGAGAACGAGCGTGTTGTTTCAGATTGCTTACTGTTTGAATTAATCCTCCTGCCACAAAATTCTGGGTTCCAACATACGAGAGAAGTAGAAAAACGACCAAGGTTAACGAAAACATCATTTTTTAAAAGTGAAGTAAGCGCAAGAAAGCGAAGCCTTTTATACTGTACATAAATGAAGACGTTACTTTATCGTTACTTTATAAATAAAGATAAAACTATCTTTGACAGTTTTCTACGAATATTCGAGTGGAGAACATCGACAACAGATCTTTACTTTTTTTTCCGCGAAAACATCAGTTTCCAACAAATAAAACGACACTGAATCATCGCTTTGATAACACACTCATTCTCTGACGTGTGGCAAAAGAAATGAATGAAGTTACCGTCATTATCACTGAGTTGCATATCATTGATCTTCAACAATGAGTCTTTCGGCTACGATGTGCATGATGTCATTTTATTATCTCTTGTCGTCAAGCTTACAGGGTGACAGTGTGGGTAACAATCACAAACCATCCTAATGAAATGGCCAATATCCATTCATCCACCTACGCACATCCACACCCACATCTCCATTAACACCCACACGCACACCCACACCCACCC
>CAJNOI010001318.1:0-16367 GCA_905250115.1 Adineta steineri | reverse complement strand
AAAATCATCATTTGAAGAAGAGAACAAATTCAAGGTTGAGTTTTTTTTGCAATTTTAGTTAAGATTATTTCGATTAATTTTTATTTTTATTTGTATGTCAGTGTTGGTCATAGTTTAACAGAATCATTTGCAATGCTATTTATTTTTATAATTATCAAAGGAAAAAAAATGAATTATATATATTGAATGTTTCAAAGTTCGGAGTAGTCCGTCACTATTCTGAATAGAAGAACGAAACGAAACGATGAGCAGCGTATACATACATATATAGAGAATTGAGTGAAGAAAAAAAAAATACAACGTTCACGAGATTCATCGTTTACTCTCGTCTGACCAATACTACTGAGTATACCGATCTAATCGGACAAACTATTCCTCGTTCGTTCATCGTCCTCATCATCATCATCGTCGTCTTTTTCTTTATAATTTAATAATGAGTCGTCCTTGTTATGCAGTCTTGTGTTGATAGATTATGGCACATGTTTCTCTCTGCCATCATCAATATTACTTAGTAAGAAAAGAAGAGAAACAAAAAATAATGAGTTTTTTTTTATTCTTTTCTTATTTTTTTTTTGTTAACAGAATATATCAAGATCGTTTTGTATGCTCGAGTCTTGCTTTCTTCCGGATGATGATGAGAAAAAGAAACTATGTTAATGTATGCATATATAAATGTTTAACGAACATTTTATTTGTGTTTCATAGATAGACGATATCAATCAGTTACTGATGAACTAAAAGCGTTTTGTGCATTTATTTAATAATGAACCTTGTAAGATGAGGTTCATCAAGATTGTTAGATGAACGATATGTATACCGTCAAAGCATGATTACGTAAATATAATATTCATCATTGATAGATAGAATAGGAGTGACGACCTTTTCTCTTTTTCTATTTTATATTCAAGTAATAATTTACTGTTATTGTTTTTTTATAGATTTTTCTGTATATATGTTGTTCTCGATAAATAATTATTTCAGTCAGTATGCACGGTGACATTGAACATGTCCGAAGCAGATCTTCTTCAACCAGGAAATATCGTTCGCGAACGATGGCAAGTTGTAAGTAAATGTGTAAAATTGAGTTTAAAAAGCAAAAAAAATTCTTTTTTTTTTAGACTAGTAAGATAGGTGGTGGAGGCTTTGGTCAGATCTATGAAGCGCTTGATCGTGTTACCAAAGAGAATGTAGCACTTAAATTAGAATCGGCTAAACAGCCTAAACAAGTTTTAAAAATGGAAGTCACAGTTTTACGACGTTTACAAGGAAAAGATCATGTATGCAAATTTCTCGGTGGTGGGACAAATGAATTATATAATTATGTTGTGATGACATTACAAGGCAAAAATCTAGCTGAATTACGTCGTAGTCAATCACGACAATGTTTTACTTTATCAACATCATTACGTATTAGTTTACAAATTCTTCAAGCTATTGAATATATACATTCAATTGGTTTTCTTCATCGTGATGTTAAACCATCAAATTTTTCTATGGGACGTTTACCAACAACATGTCGAAAAGTTTTTATGTTAGATTTTGGTCTTGCTAGAAAATATACAAATGCTGAAGGAAATGTACGAGCAGCTCGACCACAAGCAGGTTTTCGTGGTACTGTTAGATATGCATCAATAAATGCACATAAAAATAGGGTAAAAGAAATTTTTTACTTATGATCATATTGATTTGTTCTTTTTTTTTCTATATAGGAAATGGGTCGACATGATGATCTATGGAGTTTATTTTATATGCTTATTGAATTTATTACAGGACAATTACCATGGAGAAGAATTAAAGATAAAGAACAAGTTGGACAAATGAAAGATAAATATGATCATACACATTTTTTAAAGAGTCTTCCATCAGAATTTAAACAATTTCTTGAACACGTACAAACTTTACGTTATGAAGATAAACCAGATTATGATCTATTACAAAATTTATTTCGTACATCTATAACTCGTCGAGGTTATAAAGAACAAGAATTATATGATTGGGAAAAAGAAGGCAATGGCATTGAAGATGAAATAAATCTTAATCGTCCATCTGTATCTTCTCAACAACAACAACAGCAACAAATATTATCAAGTATCAATAATAAACTTTCCGCGTATGTTGTTTACTAGAAATAATAGACTATATTAAACTAAATATATATATATTTCTAGAGATATGACAAAAGCAGTTATGACTGCTCAACCAACTTTAACAATTGGTACACGTCAACAAGCAACAGAAGCAGATATACTTGATGAACGTTGGAAATCAACAAAACAGTCAAGTGCTACATCTGATCATTCACCACGTCGTAGTATTCCGAAAAGTCTTGATCGAAATACTCGTCGATCAGGTGCTGTCATTCAATCTACAAATTCAACGGAAAAAGATACATCTCTCTCGAAAAAACATCATCATCATCAACCACGTACTCCTCTTACTACAACTCAAATATCTGAATTATCACAACGTTTAAGACGTCCAAATACATCCAAATCATCAATTGGTGAACCTTTAACACCTACAAGTAAATTAGTTGGAAAAGAAGATTCACCAGCTAGTGCATCACATTCCGATTCTGGTAAAATAAGAAATGGTACACAAAATCGTTCATATCAATTCAAAACATCGGATGCACCTAATCTTGATGAACCACTTTCACCTGCACTTATTATGTATGCATCATCGAGTGGTATGGAACATGGTAAACCACCTAAAACGCCACGTTCAAATCGAACAGGAAATAGTCGTAGTGATGCTGTTGTAGTAACACGGCAATCAATGACAACACGTGGTGGTGATAGTGAAGCTATATCTATGCCAGGAGCAACATATGCAATGAAACTTGGACCTCAAACAGTTATGTCTCAATGGATGATATCACTTGATGATAATCTTGATGATGAAGGAAGTGATAATCAACATAGTGCAAAATGGGAAGATGCACAAGAAAAACTTCAAAGGTTTTTACAAAAAAAAATTTATATATATAATTTTGTTTTTTAATCATTTTATTTAATTTAGTACAACACATGAACCATCACAATATCATCCTGCAGCATCATCATTATCTTCACCTCCTGTGAATAATCCGCTTACTCCGTCCAATATGAACAGTCAACAAACAAAAGCAGTTAATAATTTACAATCTCCTGTTGTTTATGCCACTGTTTTGAATAGTAATATTAATGCTGGTCGACAACAGCCACAACAACAACCACAACCACAACCACAACAACAGTATCATCGACCATTATTAAGAAATGTTGATGACAATTTAGGCACATTGAACAGTTATGATGGAAAAGAAAATAAACGTAAAAATTCTTTTTAAAGATTTAATTTAATTTATTTTGTTTTTTCTTCTTCTAATAAAAGAATTGATTAATCATTCAAATGAACAATCAATACCTGAAACAATTCCATTTGAAAGTTATCGAACAATCGATGGTACAATCAATATATCCTATCCTAGAAATAATAATAATAATTCTGCCGGTGCTAATCGATTGTCTGATGATGAAAATGGACATGATGGTGATGTTGATGAAGAAGATGAAGATAATCATGAACCATCGAAACGGAAATCTAATGAACAAAGTAGACAATCAAATCTAATGGGTGATTCTTTTTCTAGAAATATATCTTCATCTGCATTCATTGATAATTCGGTGCGATTGAGCCCGAATAATTCAACAGAATTGATGATGACGATGAAAAGAAATAGAGAAAAAAATGAAATTTTAGAGGATAATGTAACGCATATATCAAGAAATGGTAAAACAGGATATGAACATCGTACGATTGTTGTTTCATCTGTAGTTCGACCAAATTCATCAAGTTCATCGAGTTCGTCACCGTCATTACCTGTTGAGAAACATCAACAAGTAAAAACTAGGAGATATAATTTTGTTCCCGCTCCATTTAATGGAACACGTTTAACAGCTAAATCAACAGAACATCTTAATCGTTCATTAGCAAACGATAGTTTTGCAAATTATTCGACACCACCAACAACCCCACCAACTGTTCCATCATTTCAATTACCAATAAAATCTAATTCTCCAACATCAATACTTAAACAAAATTTTCATCAAAAATATATACCATCAACTAAATTACAGAGTTCAAGTAAGACAGTATAAAAAAAAACGTAGAAAAAAAACTAGTTTGCATGCTGCATTCATCTCCGACTAATATCTGCACGTAACTTATATCTATATAACTTATTCTTATTTCTTTACCATTCATCATCATCAATTTTGTTTAACATTATTAATTGTTGCATGAATAGATCTATTTCAATAAAAATCTTCTTTATTATTATTATTATTATATGTGTGTGTGTGTTAATTTATTTAGACTATGATGAAGATGAACCTGTTGTTAATACACGAGATGAAAATAATGATGACTCTAAGAGTGATGTCCGTTTCTTAAACGGTACTCGTATATCATCATCATCATCGTCAGTAGTTCAACCTCAATGTGGTGACGATTTCTATAAAAAGTTAATGTTCTATGAAAAAAATTCTTCATTAAATGATAATAATAATAATACTAGTTCATCCCGTCGATCATCATATCAACAACCAACTTCTATACTATCCACATCAAGACCTTATAATGGTCTTATGAATCGCTCAACACAACAAATTCCTACAGGACCAAATCTTTCGTCAAATACAACAGATCGAATGTCTCGAAGTAAATCTTATAAAGATTTATCAGATCCACCTATTGCTCATCCAATCTACTATCATCACCAACAACCACAGCCGCAGCAGCAACAACAACAACAACAACCATCATCATCTTCACATTCGTCTAAATATTATTCTAATTATACAAATCCATCAGTTATTAATAGTATGCTAGGTAATGGAGGTGGACAAACAGATTATCAACGACGTCAAACATCAATATTAACTAATAATTTTATGTCCGATGATATATCTAGTTCATCAACAGGCCATTTACCCAAACCTCCGCCTGGCATACCCAGTCAAAATGCAAGGTATTATCATATTTTGAAAATTACTAAATAAAAATTTTATTTTTTTCCGTAGGCGTCGTCGTTATAAAGTGGATAGTTTAACCATTCGTCAAAAAGATCGTACTGGTGATGGCTCATTAGAACGTTCACCCATGACTTGATAAATTCGAGCTTAAATCTCTTTTATTTTCCTTCTTCATTTTTCGAAAATAATATTATTATGTTTCTTTCGTTTCGTTTCTTTTTTTTATTCAAATCTATATGTATATATCCATATAAAACAGATGAAAACATCATTATTCTAGAACTGTTGTTTTCTGTTCTTTTCTTTTTCTTTTCTTCTGTTTACAAATCGTTTCTTCTTCACAATCGAAAAATTCTTTCTTGTTTTTGTGCGTTAGATAAGTTGAAACGAAATCTAATATGTGTGTGAAGAAAACAAAATAATAATAATAATTCAAAATATAATTTCTTTTTAGATGAATACAACAATAGGTTTATGTTATATACAATTAATTCTTATTACACATGGCATATGTATTCTAATGGGTGCACCATTATTAACAGATATAATACGAACATTTCTATTTAGTATTTATATTGTTTTGATTGGTTTTACACCTGTTATTATTAGTTTAAAAGGAAATTTAAATGATATTTATAATTTTCTATTTGATAATGAATTTTATTTAACGATATCGAAATCGAACAAACATTTTTTTATGAAATATTTAGTTTGGGGAACAATTATTGGTGCATGGTTAGGTGCTTTACCAATTCCATTAGATTGGGATCGTTGGTGGCAACGATGGCCAATCACATGTCTTATATCATCAACATTGGGTGCTGGATTTTCTGTGATATTTACATATTTATGGTTATGGATAAGAAAAAATCAAAAATATAATGAAGATACAGAATAAATTGCAATTTGTTCTTTTTTTTTTGTAATATAATTTATAATAGTAAATGAGCTAGACAATATTTTTTATGTTCTCATAGCAATAAAAGACGTTTTAATTATGAAAATTTCTATTATGTCAAATGGGAAGAAAAGCCAAGGATGTAGACTGAGGAAGAAAATACTTCTATATACAATTACGTTTGTCGGAGGTGTTTTGTTAATCAGAAAACTAATCATAGTCAGACGCAATGTGTTTATTATGTAATATTTGCATGTATAACCAACCATCTGCACTCTATTTGATGAATATACTTATAATTTCTCAAGTAATCAATTTCGTCAAGATAAAAACTAATGAATGAATTCAATTTAGTCATAAGCTGTGAATCAAAATGTAAATATAGTTTTCAAGAAACGATAATAGCTCTCATAGCTAATTATATCAAAGAACTGTTATTTTTTGTTTTCTATCAAAAAAAAAGAGCTTCAGTTATTATTCAATCTAACAATTTTTCTATCAGCTAATAAAAGAATGCATAATGCAATTCATGCAATGGTGAATCATTCTCTTATTCATACGTGTGTTTGCTCAATAAATCGACAAAATAAGTAATTGTTTGCTTCTGTCGATAGAATATTTAAGTTCTGTGAAAGAAAAGGAAAAACTTTTATTTATAATTTCTTTTCATTCTATCGACGAGCGGGTTTTTTTCTCTATACCTGTCTAAGAAGGTTGAATAAATTTTTTTTGCTATGCAAATAAGTGACATAGAAAAAAAAGACTGAAAATAAATGAAAGAACACCAAGGTTATGGTAGAAAATAGAATAATGGCGTGTTGATCAAAATAATAAAAGTTTACATTTTAGATATACTTTAAATTTTATAGAATTATGGCCCAAATAACAGCAAATCAAGAACGTGAACTACGTGATGCATTCAATCTATTTGATACTGGTATATTCAAAGAAAAAAGAAGCTTGAATATAAAATAAATAACGTTAGTTTCTATTTTTAGATCATTCAGGTAAAATATCCAAACTTGAATTAAAAAAAGTTCTTCAAGCTTTAAATATAAAAGCTTCGGATGATGAATTACAAAAATTATTACAGAAAATGGATACTGATAATAGTGGTGAAATCGATTATAATGAATTTAAAAAAGTTATGAGCGAATCATTTTTTAAAAAATATTCTAAACAAGACCTTGAAGCTGCATTTAAAAAATTCGATGCCGATAATAATGGTTTTATAACAACACATGAACTTAGTCATATATTATCGCGAATGGGAAGACATATAAGTCAAAATGACGTTAATGCAATGATCAAATCATTAGATTCAAGTGGTGATGGAAAAATTTCACTCGATGAATTTTGTAAACTATTTGATTGAAAACCTTTTCTTTTTGTTTTCATTTTAAAATAACATTCCTGTATCCGAAAAATGTATGTCCTCTATTTTAATATTGTTTTGTTCTATTTAGAAAAATAATAAAAACTAAATTTTTATCGTTGTTCTGACAAGTAAAATATATTACTACAACATCCTTGATTCTATATATGAAGTTTATTATATGCTAATAGAACTTATCATCTCATTAATGAATGGAACACTATAACCTCCTACTTTTAGATTTTACGTTGAAAACAGTAAAAATATGATATATGTCTATTCATCCTAAAGTCCACTTGCGGTTCTGTTCTATCCTTGATGTATATCGTATATTCTAGGTACTTTTTTATTTCAAAAGAATAACCGGACATTTTTAATTATTTAGAGAATGGTAAAAAATTGAAAAATCTATTCTTGTTATGATGAAAAAAAGATCAAAATGAATAAATAATAAACCCATGTACTCATGTTAAAATGAAAGTAATCTTTTCAGGTGTTCGATTTCAATGAACAAAAGTTGTAGAAAAGTGACTTCTATACCTCACACTTGTTTATAATGATGATACATAAATATAGAACATGGTACTCCAGTTTGTTTTCTTTGCATTATCAGTTAATAACCTAGTCATATTCGGATCAAACTATCACTCTCAGTGCTAAACTACTAAATTTAAAATATAAGCTGCTAAAGGTTGTCTTATATTATAAACTTAGTAGTTTAGCGCTGAGAGTGGTAATTTGATCTAAATATGGCTAGTTTATTAACTGATGATATAAAGGAAGTAAATTAGGATATCATAGTAGTTTGCCACGCCCATATAAGAGAAAAAAAGCACAGAGGAAGTAAAATCATGCATGAATAAATGATTCCCCTATATTTACTTGTAAATATGTCTAGTACTTTACCTTTACAACATTTTTTTGGCAATAGTCAATTCATACGCTTTATTTGAAGTAAGAATGTTCGATTAGTAAATGGAAAAAAACAATACTCTTCCTAGTTTTGTCTTATTGAAGTAGTTTAAAAGCAAATGCATGTATAATACTGTTTTTTTAATCATATTTATTACTGACTATATTGAATGGGTTAAAATACCATTAAATGATTTCGGCATAATCGAGTATGTAGTTTTTCTTCTATATTGTTATAATATAAAAGAGTAAAAAATGTATTCATTTTTGGCAAAGATTACTTGTAACGAAAAGCGTTTAGATGGTACTGGATATTGATGAAGTTAAACGCTTCAACAGTGAGCATATATCAGAAAACGACGAAGATGATAATACATTTCATGGAAATCAAGAAAGTATTACACTTATATGGTTTGATAAAAGTATCGATTTAAATTCGAAAGATATTCAATTAACAAAAACTATGTTAAAAGAAATTAATGATTATATTATATTATTTACTAATATTGATGTCTGTATACAATATATTGAATCAATAAAATCAGAGATAATATTTCTGATTGTATCCGGAAGTGATGCACATAATCTATTGTCAAAAATACATAATCTTCGTCAAATTGATAGCATCTTCATATTTTGCATGGATAAATTAAAATATGATAAATCATTGATTGGAAAAGGTGATTATTATAAAATAATTGATATCTTCACTGAGCAAAGCAGCCTAATTAAAAGTATTCAACGTACTATTCAATTAGTTGAAAGACAAATGGATATTTTTAGTTTATATAGTCAAAATCAAAAATCGATACGAAATTTAACGAAAGAATCTGCATCATTCATATGGCATCAACTTTTAAAGGAGGTTCTACAAAAAATGCCAAGTGGGGATAAAAATGCAAAACAAGAAATGATCGAAAAATGTCGTCTATATTATCGCGGTAACAAAAAAGAATTAAAAAATATTGATGATTTTGATAAAAATTATTCTGTTAATAATGCAATCAAATGGTATACAAAAGATAGTTTTCTATTTAAATTAATAAATAAAGCTTTACGAACAGAAGATGTTGCAGCATTATATACATTTCGTTTTTATCTAATTGATTTATGTTCTCAGTTAGTGATTAATCATGAAATGGTATTAGATTGTGGTAAGCCATTAAAACTTTATCGCGGAATAAGACATTCAAAAGATGAAATTGAGCGTTTAAAAGATAGTATTGGTCATTTAATATTAACAAATGGATTTCTTTCCACAAATGATAATATAGAAGTAGCTGAGATGTATGCTGGAATTACAGATATGAATCCTAATGGTAACAGAAATGATTTTGAACCAGTTATTTTTGAAATTGATTATGATACAAATAAACACTCAACGGCCATAATAGCTAATATTTCGTGTTATAGTCAATTTCGAGATGAACAAGAGTTTTTATTTGATCTTGGAACAGTTTTTCAAATAGAAGAATTTCTTATAAACAAGAGCGAAAATGCTGGGTATGCAAAATGATACCGTCTGATAAAGGTTCAGAAATAGCCAGAGAATATCTAGAATTTCAAAGAAATGAAATGAATAATGGAAAATTAAATACGTTCATTTTATTTGGTGATTTACTTTATGATATGGGAGAATATATTAAATGTCGTAATTATTTTCAGAATTTATTAAGTCATCAATCTATGCAAGATTCATCTATTGTCATTGATATTTACACAGGATTAGGACAAGCATTAATTGGAACAACTCAAATCGATTTATCACAAAAGTACCTTCAAGATGCTTATGATTTATCTCTCACTATCGAATCATCTCCTGGTAGACGTGCTAAAATATTAAGTCGTATCGGTGATATATATAGGTACCAAGGCAAATTTAATTATGCACTGGATTGTTGTTTCAAAGGATTGAAGCTTCTTCGAAAAGATACGGAGAATAGAGTACTTATTGCATATTTGCTAAGCAAAATTGCTGGAGTGTATTATGATAAAGGACAAGACGATTTATCATTGGAATACACGAAAAAATCATATAAATATCTTGAAAATTCGGCACCTGAAGATCATCCATACATGACTAGATATTATAATGATATGTGTAGGATTCATTATCATAAAGGATCTTATGATCTAGCATTATATTATCAAGTAAAAGCGTATGAAAACGATAAAAAAATCTTTCCTGCTGATAACCACATGTATTTTAGTGTGGATACTAATAATATTGGTAAATGCTATTATAAAAAATACGAATATGAGCAAGCTATGATATATTTTCGACAAAGTTTGGATATAGCACGAAAAGTATTAAAAAATGATGATAATTACTTAGACATGGGCATAGAAATTAATAATATTGGAAAATGTTTCTACCGACAAAAAAATTACTCCCAGGCATTGAAACAGTATCATATTATGTTACAATTATTAGAAAAGGCTAATTTAAAAGATCATGTGGATATGGCTTATACATTAAAAAATATTGGTGAAGTTTATTTAGATCTATTAAACTTTGATCTGGCATTAGATTATTTTGATCAAGCACTTTTTATATATAAAAAGATATTTAATGATTTAGAGCATCGTGATATAGCAAAATGTTTAAATCTTATTGGACAAATTTACTATTATAAAAATACTAACGATGATGAAACATGTTTAAATTATTACAATAAAGCATTAGAAATATGGAAAAATGTTTTACCTTCTAATCATTGAGATTTAGCATTATGTTACAAAAACATCACTCTTTTCTATTTAAATAGAAAATTTGACTATATTCAAGCAGAAAACTATTTTCTTATTTCATACGATATATACAGACACGTATTAGCAGCTAATCATCCTCATTTAAATGAAATCTATGATATTATGCAAATGATATTAAAATGCAAACAAAAAGCAATACTATTCATGATTATTGATACTTTTAAATTAATTTTATTTTTGATTTTATTTACGATTGGATTCTTAATCTAACACTGTAATTATTTTATGTTTGAATATATATGCCAGAATATAAAAAGAAATTTAGTTCATGTTAAAATTTTGATCTAAACTAGTCGAAGAGGAGATGTAATAAGTGATGAAAACATAATTTGTTAGTACGACTATGTAGAATTTATCTGACATATGAATACACACAATAATGAGAAGAAATAGAATACGCAACAGCTTTTACATTTCAAACTATTGCCACTATGATATTTTGTACAAGAAATCTTGAGGGTATGTGTAGGTATGGATGTCAATGCGTAGGCGAAATAGAATACCTAGACTCAAAATGTATTCTAACGCGTTAAATATGTTTCAGGCACGCATTGAGAGGCAATTCATTTTTTCTAATTGCGTTTCAAAGCTTTGTATATATCACGACCTGAAATGTGAAATATATACTAACACCATCTACGAAAAGGAAAAGAAAGAACGAAAAAAAAAACGAACGATAACAATCTATGTCCATACATCACAGTATAGAAAAAGTGCGTCAAAGCACGTTTTTTTCGAATCATATTTCAACGCATTGATTTTGCATTTCGTGCGTAGATGGGTTGTTTTTCACCATGATATATACGATTTTTAATATAAAAGGTGTTGCCAGGCATAATAAATAAATGAAAAACAACTACATATGAAATAGAGACACTATAAAATGAGTTACTTTTAGATTCTTTTACTTGTCAATTTTTATCAAACAAGTCGAATACAATACATTCACATTAGAAATAATGGAACATCAAGAATCAACAACTGCTACTGCATTCATTGATGTAAAACAGGATGAGCCAGCATCTGCTTTTCCCACGAATGCAACAGAAAATCGACGTATGAACATGCAAAATGCCCTCCTGATTTGGTTGGACAACAGCATTGACAGTAATAATGCTGATTGTAATAATATAATCAAACAATTGAAACGTGTTGTTAACAACGTAAACACATTTACAGATGGTGAACAATATGTTGAATTTATTCAAACCATTACTAATAACAAAGTATGCATGATTGTTTCCGATTCACTTGGACAGCATATTGTGCCTAATGTACATCATATGTCTCAAATAGATACCATTTTTATTTTTTGTAATACCCAAGAATCACATGAGCAATGGACCAAAGAATGGCCTAAAATAAAAGGAGTCTTCACAGATATTACATCAATCTGTGAAGCTCTGAAACAAGCTGCTCAGCAATGTGAGCAAAATGCCATCTCAATCAGTTTTGTAGCTTCAGAAAAGGAATTCGATCAATTAGATTCAACCTTTATATATACTCAGATCTTGAAAGAGATCTTATTAACCATCAAGTTTGAAGATGAACATTTCAAAGAATTTATTGCTTATTGTCGTGGTATATACGAAGATGATGAAAATGAATTGAAAAATGTTAATCAATTACAAACAACATACAAAGACAACACACCCATATGGTGGTATACAAGGAATGCATTTTTATATTCGATGCTGAATCAAGCATTAAGATCAATGGATGTTGATATGATCATTCGAATGGGTTTTTTTGTTAATGATCTACATCATGATATTAAACGACTCCATTCGGAACAATTTGATGGTGAACCATCAGGTAAAACATTTACCGTTTATCGTGGACAAGGTCTTTCAAAAGAAGATTTCAGCAATATGACAAAAGCTAAAGGTGGACTTATTTCATTTAATAACTTCTTATCGACTGGTAAAAATCGTGATATGTCTCTGACACTTGCCCAACAAGCTGCTACAAATCCTGATCTTGTTGGAGTTTTATTTATTATGTCCATTGATCCTACTGTGGCAACAACTCCATTTGTTTCTATTAGTGGTGTTAGTTATTTTCATACGGAAGATGAAGTTCTCTTCTCCATGCATAGCATGTTTTCCATTGGAGATATTAAACCAATAGATGAAAACAATCATCTCTATCAAGTGAATTTAACATTAAACAATGACAACGACCATGATCTTCTTACTCTTACAGATCGTATTCGGCAAGATACCTTCCCAGGATCGAATGGATGGTACAGATTAGGTCAATTGTTAATTAAAATGGGTCACTTTACTAAGGCTCAAGAAGTTTATGAAGAGTTAGTTCGTCAATCAAATGATGAAAGTGACAAGGCATCTATTTATCATCAACTAGGTGGGATTAAAAACAATGAAGGAGAATATGAAGAAGCACTTTCTTATTATGAAAAAGCACTTGCTATCTATCAAGAAACACTTCCTGCTAATGATATTACTTTGGATAATATCTATAACGACATCGGTGTGTTGTATCATAGCATGGGTGATTATCTAAAAGGACTTTCATTTGATGAAAAAGTCCTTGAAATCAAACAACAATCACTTCCGTCCAATCATCCTGATTTGGCTACGTCCTATAACAATATGGGTAATGCATATTCAAAAATGGGTGATTACCCCAAATCACTTTCTTATTATGAGAAAGCTTTTGAAATTCGACAACAATCACTTCCTCCTAATCATCCTGATTTTGGTGCTTCCTATAGTAACCTTGGTATGGTGTATGAAAGCATGGGTGACTACTCAAAATCACTTTCTTATTATGAAAACGCCCTTGAAATTCGACTACAATCACTTCCCCCCCAATCATCCTGAATTGGGTGATTCCTACAACAACCTCGGTACGGTGTGTGACAGCATGGGTGATTATCCTAAAGCACTTTCTTATTATGAAAAAGCTCTTGCAATCACACAACAGTCACTTCCACCCAATCATCCTAGTTTGGGTAGTACTTACAACAATATCGGTATGGCATATAAGAACATGGGTGATTATCCGAAAGCACTTTCGTCTCATGAAAAAGCCCTAGAAATTCAGCAAAAATCACTTCCTCCCAATCATCCTGAGTTGGGTACTTCCTATGACAATATAGGTATGGTGTATTATAGCATGGATGATTATACAAAAGCACTTTCTTATTTTGAAAAAGCTCATGCAATTCGACAACAATCACTTCCTTCCAATCATCCTGAAGTTGGTGTTTCTTATAATAGCCTAGGTATGGTATATGACAGCATGGGCCACTATCCAAAAGCACTTTCTTATTATGAAAAAGCCCTCGAAATTCAACGAAAATCACTTCCATCCAATCATCCTGATTTTGGTGCTTCCTATAATAACCTTGGTATGGTGTATGATAGCATGGGTGACTACCCAGAAGCACTTTCTTATTATGAAAAAGCTCTTACAATTAAACAACAATCACTTCCATCCAATCATCCTAGTTTGGGCAATACTTATAATAACCTCGGTATGGTATATGAGAACATGGGTAACTATTCAAAAGCTCATTCCTGTTATAAATGTGCTTTAGAAATTGTAGAACAATCATTGCCAACAAATCCTCTCAAGTTTCAGACATTTGGAGAAAACCTTGAACGCGTAAAACAGAAATTATAATTTGTTTTTGTACTTTTTTTTGAAAATGAAATAAAACTGATGAACAAGAAAATAGTAACACCTAGCGTGTGGGTGTGAAAGAAAGACACCATACCCACACCCCACCTTTAAGATGGGAAGGTACACAGTGTTCGGTATGAAGCGGTAATCGTATCGCAGTTTCTCCTGCTCATGCACACATGCTTCAGAGATTTCATTGGCATTGTCAGTTGGATCTTTTTAGTTCAAGGTTATCTTTTATTTCCAATTTGCAAAAGAAAAAAATGTAACTGTAAGAACAAAAATAAAGCTGAATGGAGTGTTCCTTGCTGAGTTTCCACTGCCCTCGCCCCCATCACCGCCACCGCTGCCACCCTCACCCCCACTACCGCCTCCGCCACCGCTGCCACCCTCACCCCCACTACCGCCCTCGCCACCGCTACCACCCGCACCTCCGCCTTCGCCGTCAGCAAACACCTTTCGAACTGCTGCGATCATTTGAGGGCTATTACACCGATCAATATTACAACTAAAATGCACATAATCATAGTTGGATTCTGCGGGACCATCGATCACATGGACCGTATCACGTTGTACAGGAATCTCATCATTGTAATTAGTTAACTCACATTTTGGCTGTGTCTTTAATCCAAATGGATTTCTCGGCTGACCATCCATTCTAATGATATTGCGTTCGTCGCTGTAGCTGCATAATCCACTGAAACAATCCATAAGCTCACTGGAGCTTGTGTAGCATTGTTTGACTTGTGGCGTAGTACTGTAAAGTAGATCGGTAAGCTTTTTTCCTGTGACTTCCGGACTCACGCTTTTGAGAAGACGATCCAAGTTCCTTTCCAGGTACTTCTTGTTGCACTCTTCTTCACCTGTCCTGCAAACGTACATCCAATCATGCCACGAATCGAAGCCGTCTAATTTTATATAATATCGCGACCATAAATTTAGTGCTTGTTTTATCCCATTCATAATCACTTCATCAAAGTCTGTAGTGCCGAACCTTATTTCTACCGTATCATATGGAGAATCCATTACAATCTTCACAGCACACGCTGTGTCCGAAATCACCTGCTTGCACTCTTTAGGCCAAACTAAAGGTTCGTTGAGCTTGTGAGTAAATGTACAGTTTATCACACATGTATGAGAACGAGCGTGTTGTTTCAGATTGCTTACTGTTTGAATTAATCCTCCTGCCACAAAATTCTGGGTTCCAACATACGAGAGAAGTAGAAAAACGACCAAGGTTAACGAAAACATCATTTTTTAAAAGTGAAGTAAGCGCAAGAAAGCGAAGCCTTTTATACTGTACATAAATGAAGACGTTACTTTATCGTTACTTTATAAATAAAGATAAAACTATCTTTGACAGTTTTCTACGAATATTCGAGTGGAGAACATCGACAACAGATCTTTACTTTTTTTTCCGCGAAAACATCAGTTTCCAACAAATAAAACGACACTGAATCATCGCTTTGATAACACACTCATTCTCTGACGTGTGGCAAAAGAAATGAATGAAGTTACCGTCATTATCACTGAGTTGCATATCATTGATCTTCAACAATGAGTCTTTCGGCTACGATGTGCATGATGTCATTTTATTATCTCTTGTCGTCAAGCTTACAGGGTGACAGTGTGGGTAACAATCACAAACCATCCTAATGAAATGGCCAATATCCATTCATCCACCTACGCACATCCACACCCACATCTCCATTAACACCCACACGCACACCCACACCCACCC
>CAJNOI010001317.1:0-16368 GCA_905250115.1 Adineta steineri | reverse complement strand
ATGCTTTATCAATATCACATCTGGCTAAGAAATCATTCCACTTATAAGATTATCTGTCAAGTTTAATATATTCGAGCAATATTATAAAATGCTAATGGATATGCCATTATGAAAATATTTGAAAATAATAAGAGCTCTTCAACATAATTTAATATAATCTAATGATACAAATCTTTTTGATCGACAACTTAATAATCTTAAATATCTCTTTATTAGTGATTGTATTTCTGTTCATACTGATAATTTAATAAACATTATCGCATGTATGTATAATTTAGAAAGTTTAACAGTAATTGTTAACGAGAATTTAGATTTAATCAGGGTGTGGGTGTGGGTGTGGATGAATCAAAGATATAACTACACCCATATCCTTTCCTTTACTGACCGTATACATTGTGATACCATTTCTTTATAGTATCAATTTCTTACTATTACAATGAACTATCTTGATATCCATAAACTCAACACGGTTCAGCAAAAGATTGATGAAGTAATACATATTCAATCAATATTGTCTCATTTTTTTGTTTTGTTTTATAAAGGCTATTGAATCAATCACTAAAATCATTCATTCCAACTTATCTCGTAATTTGATGAGATAAATAAGAAACATTTCTTTCGAATTAAATATTCATTAGAATTACTTGAAGATATTTTTTTCGTTTGGCATAAATATTGCAAATAGCATTTTATGAAAAAAAAGACAAAATAAAAAAGACGTATTTATTATCTAGTTAAATTGAGCAGATATATGAAATCGTATAACTCTAATACGACTCAAGAACAATTTTCTACATTGACCGTATATGTATACTGGGTGTGGGTATGAGCACATTACCCATCACACCCACACCCTCAAGTTGACACGATTGTGTCAGTCTAGTCGATACTAACCTGAAATATCAATTAATATATATCAAGATCCAAGTACTGCAACATTTGATAGTCTAATTATCATGAATAAAAAATATGATTCATATTCTGATATTTTAATGAAAGGGAAGGTGAAACGCTTTGCATTTACTCGTCAAGTCTTTTTCAAGTGAACATTGTAGTTATTGTTCGTTGAGCAAGAAGTGAAAAAGTAGTTTGTATTCCAGGTAAATTTGCTGGTTCAACGGGATGTCGACATAGTGGGCATTTATTTCCAGCTCTTAAGACACTTAACATACAATCGAAATGAAATTTATGTCTACCTGGACATGGCCATATACCAAATCGTCGATTAGATTGAAAATTTTCGAGACATATAGAACAAGTATTTAAAAGCGTGTCATTCCTAGCTATGTGTGGATCCATCAAACGAAATTTTGCGATAAATTCAGGTGGTGCTGATGTAATTCGTTCCAAAATTCTATTAATATCATGCCGATACGTATGTTGTTGATATTGAATTTCTTCATTAATTAGAAATCTTAAATGATGTTGTCGTTCGTGCTCTTGTTCGGAAACTTGATTCCATTCGCAGCTAATAGAAAAAAAACCCGAATAAAACTTCTCATCAGTTTTTTTTCGAACATACCTAAATCGATATTCATCACTCAGCAATATTGAACGTTTATGCAACCAATCCGCTGCTGTCGAGTAATACTTATCGATGAACGAAGGAAAATAAATATATTTAGAATCAACTACGATGCAATCAAGTTTTACTTTTGTGATTGTAGCAAGAGGAATGATTAAAAATGGAACATCTTCATAAAATTGTTTGAGAATTTTCGGTGAATTTTCATTGAAGTCGATCAGAAACATCACAACATATTTATCACGAAGTATAAATAAACAATCATGATGCTGATTTAGATAGGTTGTATTCATCAGAAGATTATCTAAATCCTCTACAGAAATTATGTCTGATTTTCTTAGTTGTTCCATTACTAGTAGATTTTGCTCTGGTGATGATCGATTGCGAATAATCACGAAGAAATGTATGACATGAAATAAACTTCCCAAGAGGAAACAAATAAAAAAACCAATAAATAGATATGAAAAATAAGGAGGATGAAGATATGAACTATCAAATAATCGAACAATATCGGTAAAAATATGACCAGTTCCATAACTTGGAAAATAATCCATATTTCTCGGTTTATAAAAATATCCAACAATAACACCACATTTTAACATTAGAATGGAAGTAAATTTTTGTGGGTTTTGATGATAAAGATCTTCAATCTTTATAATAAATATCGATTTTTCATACCAAGTAGAAAATTCTTCAGGCAAAATTCCCAATTGTTTGACAATACATTGTAATGTGTTGGTATTTAACGACTGAAATTGATATGAATGATATACATCATATTTCGATCGTTCGTATGAACCAACTTTTAAATAGAGACTTCTATACTGTGTAAAAATTGTTGATTCTATGACACGACGATATGTATATGTTACTCGGCCATATCCGATTTGATAATATGTAACTTGAAATGAATTATCCGAATGAGAATCAATGAAGTTATCACCAAATTCAATTTGAATATATTCAGGTTGAAAGGAAAGCCACTGAAATGAAAAATTTGATTTATAACCAAATAGATTATAATTAGTATCTAAATAAGTTCGAAACTGTTCCACATTCATTGGAAATGGACCTTTCCATGCATTGTAAACTCGATTAGGACATTGAAGTAACATCAAAATGAGAAAATAAAACAATATAAAACACCATTCCATGAGAATGTAACTCTGTGCCTCCATTCGAGCATCTTTTGAGCGTTGTTTATGAATGCGTTCTAATAGTAATGAGCACGATACCTTCATTCGCACAGCTTTAATTCACTTTTTTTTTATTAACTTCCTACAAGAAAGCAGAACTTTACTGTAACAAATAAAACGAAAAGAATAGTAAAGTGTTGCGTTATCTTATATGAGTTTTATCGCAGTTTATCTTAGCTTTTTATAAAGCAATTGAAATGCAATCCTCTACAACGATTAAAAAAACTTTTCGAGTTTGATAGAGAGCGCACATTAGCCATCATAGCAGCAAAGATAATTCACTGAAGCATGCATAGAATTCCAGAAAAAGAAATTTCTTTAAAACACATAGAATATTACAGTAAAATATAAGGGTGTGGCTTTGATTGTTTTGTCGTTATCGAAACCCACAGCCTCGGGCATAAGAAAAAAATAACTGAATTGTTTGCACTAAAGAAGAACTTGAGATAGAAACAAAGACTTTGTATAAGTAGATTGATTTAAATTTTCGCTTATTTTCTAAGTTTGAACAGGACGCAACCTTGAACTTTGTATCTCACATTTCGATATATAATTAAAAACAAAACTTTTTCAGTTGAAAGTATATAAATTTCATACGCTTCTAAGACAATTGTTATTATATCAAGAAAACTCTCTTGTTTGTTTTAACCATATATTCATCGACCGTTGTGATTATTGCAAAAAGAATAAAGACGAAAAAAAAAGAAAAAAAGAGAACAATAGGTTGATGACAATAGATATAGAATAAACATAAACAGAAAAGGAATGAGAAAGACACACGCACGTACAGAAGTCAATCGTTATTCATTAACCAGAAGTAGTACAACAACAATGATAAATGAATGCGAGCACTGATAATAATAATAATGATAATAGTAATAATGACTGAAGAAATATGTATCTATGATCTCAAAACAACAAAACTGATGGATAGAAAAAGAAAAAAAAACAATTAGGAAAATGTAGAAGCGAATAATTTTATAGAACAAGTAAAGAAGAAGAAGAAAAAAAAATACTCTAATCATCAATCGTTATTGTACCTGACCGTTTGATTTTCTTATGTACTGATGCTAATGGATGATGTATAGGTGATATTAATGGACGTTTTTCACCATAAATATTAGTTGAAGGAAGTAT
The DNA here is from genome assembly GCA_905250115.1 of Adineta steineri. NCBI lineage: Eukaryota > Metazoa > Rotifera > Eurotatoria > Adinetida > Adinetidae > Adineta > Adineta steineri. The sequence continues at coordinate 12,510 of CAJNOI010001317.1, read as the reverse complement.
ATCTGTAATAATTGATGAGGAAGACGAAGATAAAGAAGGTACAAGAAGTAATGGTGGAGGTGGATCGGGAGATGCAAATTCATGATGAACAGCATTCGTAGTAGCAGTTACTCGTGATCGTAATGTCATTCCATATCTCTTTGGTGTTGGTGTTGTTGTTATTGTTGTTGGTGATGTCATTGTTAATGGATATTGATCAATTAATTGTGAAAGTCTTTCATCACTAAAATCAAACGAAGATAACGATGAAATACCATTCGTTGGTGGACATGGAGCATGACGACAACGACAAACACCATTTCCACATAAACGACGAGTATGTGGTAAAGTAGATAAAGGAACATTATGAGTCGGTACAACAGCTGCCGTTGATGTTGTTGTCGAACTTGATGTTGACGAACATGAATCAGTTGATTTTTTTGTATAACGACGTCGTGCTAGAATTCCATCAATAACAGCAGATAATTGAAATTGACCGGCTTTTTGAAATGCACGCATTGTTACATTAACAGCACGTACCTTAATTGTAAAAAAATATTATTTATTTGAAATTTATTTTCAAAATTATATACAATTAGAGATCGTGATGCTTGACAAAGTATACTAGGTGTCATTAAATGATCCTGTGTATTTGGAACATTTGATCCACGTAGCCAAGCATTTCTTGATAAATCTTTAATTGTTAAACGTTTTGATGGATCAACTGTTAATAAACCTTTAACAAGATCTTTGGCTGTTTGTGAAACATTTTTCCATGCTGGTGTATCATATAATAATTTTGAACGTGTTATATCCTCGACAATTTCTTCCGCTGTTCGATGTGCTGTTATAGAATTAAATGGAACTTCTCCACTTAACATTGTATATAAAATTACACCAAGTGACCATAAATCACATGATTCATCATAACCGGATGTAATTGAACTTGTATTTGTTGTTGTTGTAGAAGAAGGTACAAGAGCTATAATTGTACTTGTTGATGATGATGATGATGAAACGGATGATGTAGATAAATAAGATGATTGAGAATGATTAAATGATGTTGCTGTACGAAGTACTTCTGGTGCTGTATATCTTTAAAAAAAAAGAAATTTCGGAAATAGTATTAAAATTATTAACTTACAAAAGTGTTCCACATGGTGTTGTCATTGGTTGATGTTTAGTACGTTTTTTAGCAAAACCAAAATCAATGATTTTTATTTCAGCATCAGAATGAGATGATGAAAAAAGTAAATTCTATTTAAAACGAAAAATATTTATTTTTTCAATAAATTAAAAGTTGTTTTTTTTATACTTCTGGTTTAAGATCTCGATGACATAAATCATTACTATGCATAAAATTAACAGCTGATACTAATTTTCTCATTAATTGACTTGCTTCTTTCTCAGAAAATGATGTTTGAGTACGAATTCGATAAAAAAGTTCTCCACCCGTCAATAATTCCATTATAATATATGTATGAAGCTAGACAAAAATAAAATCAAAATTATTATTATTATTATTATTGATTAAACTAACTTCATCAGAATAAACTTCATGTAATTTAACAATATTTGCATGACCTTGACATAAACGTAAAAGTTCAATTTCATTCTGTGCATCAACTTCTTGTCGAATTGAAAGGATTTTTACAGCAAATTCTTCTTGTGTACGACGATTTCGACAACGTCTAAAGTATTTTTTTTTATAATTAATAATAAACAATTATCTATTTTTAATAACTAACCGACAGATTGAATAACTTCCTTCACCAAGAAAACCTTCACGATCAATTAATTCATAATTTCGAAAAAACGGACTTGTCTAGATTATATCAGAATAGATATAAATAGAGAAAAATATCAATAAACAAACTTTGATCAATCGATGAAGTTGTGATGGATCTGGTCGTTGATGATTTGTAAGACGAAGTAGATTATATAAATCTTCATTAACTGCATTCTCAGGACCAAAAAGAACAGTAGGTGAAATAAATGAATAACCCTACAAATAAAAGAAAATATGACTTCGATTGAGTAAGATTTTTCAACGAACCCTGAAAAGACTTTCAGTTGGTGGAGCTAATCCAGGTGAATCTGTTATTGGTAATCGTGTAAATTCATCTGCAAAATTACTTGTATCCATTTCATCTTTAAGTTTTGGTTTAATTGGTGCTTGAATTCGTTTTTGAGCAATAGCATCCCAATCCATATCAGATCCAAAAAATGGATGACGTTTAATATCTTCTAATCCTTTTGCACCTAAACGACGTTTTGGATTTTTCATTAACAGTTTAAGAATAAAATCTTTTGCTTTTTTTGATATATGATTTGGTATTAATGGTTGATTTTTTACTATCCGTCTAAAATAGAATACATAGTTTTGTATTAAGATTAATTTTTTAAAATTTACTTTGATATATCTGGTTGAGTATTTCGATCACCATCAACAGTAAATGGTGATGCACCGGTTAAAAGTTCAAATGTAAGAACGCCGAGACTCCACCAATCAACCGTCTATTTATATACATATATATATTAATAATATATTTCAAACTAAGAAAACTTACAAAATCATGTCCGGCATCTCCACCTTTAACAACTTCTGGTGCCATATATTCAATTGTACCACAGAATGAATATGTTCGTTTATCCTAAAACAATTTATTCAATATAAAATAGAATAAATAAAAAAAAGATAATATATATTTACAGCATCATCCGGTCGAAATTCTTTACTTAAACCAAAATCTGCTAAAACAATATGACCATCATTATCAAGTAATATATTTTCAAGTTTAATATCTCGATAAATAATTCCAAGCTAAATAAAAAAAGAAGAAGTTCACAATTGTGAATTATATTTTATTCTTTATGAATATTACTTTATGTAATTGTCCAAGAGCAAGGGTTAGTTCTGCAATATATATCCTTGCATCTTGTTCACTAAAATGTTGTCGTTTATTAAGATGTGTAAATAATTCTCCACCACTAACATAATCTAAATATGAAAAACAAATATATATATTTATTTTATTTTTTCAAAATAAAATTAATATACCCATAACAAGATGAAGTTTAGCATCACTTTGAAAAGCATAATGAAGTGATACTAAAAAAGGAATCTGACGAATTGCTTCTAAAACTTGTCGTTCAGTTTTAATATGTTCAGCTGTTTTAGCTTTTTGTAAAATAGCTGATTTTTTTAAAACTTTCATTGCATATAATTTTCCTAGATCGGCACCGGTTATTTTACGCACGAGAAATACTTTTCCATAAGCTAAAATAAATAAATAATTTTGTTCGAATATTCTTCCATTAAATAAATCAATTTACCTCCCGTGCCAAGTACTTTAAGTAATTCAAAATCACTCATATCAACTCGACCTGCATTGGTCATCTCGTAAACTAGAAATATAAAAGTTCTGTTTTTATATATAATTTTTTGTTAAATTAAACTTACAATCAAGCACGAGATCGCTCAATGCCATAGCTTAATTCAAAAATCAACTGAAATAAATAATAATCATCTGGAATAGATTAAATATATATATAAGGTCGTTTTTTTTTTTCGTCTCTGTTTATATTGATTCTATTACATGTGTTCAATTTATTTCTTCTTATTACGATGAGTCATTTAGTTGTCTCAACTCGTATTTTGTCTGATTGGAGAACAGTATTAAACATGTATACTAGCGCCGTTCATTCTCTTTTCCTTTTCATTCATATTAATTAAGTATTAAAAACATTCTAAAGAACACATATTAACATTGTTTTTTACATAAAACAAACAATTTCTTTAGAAAAACAATCATTTAACTCAAAGATATATATATATTTATACACTTACAAGTATTCGTCTTTTGTTATAAATAATCAAAATTTACGAAACAAAAATTTATTACTTTGAAATGAATCTATTCGTTTCGAAATATGAGAAAATGAATCTAAGAAAATAAACGAATATTTGTAGATGTTTGGTTAAACAGAAAGAAAGAACGAGAGAGAAAGTCAAATAGAGAGAGAGAGAGGGCGTTCTTAGACGTTGATTTTCCTATACTTCCGTATAAAAATAAAAAAAAATGTCATAGCTAATAACATTCATAGTAGTTAGAAATTGACAATACCAAAAAAAAATCATAGTCAAATATGTCGACAACAACAAATGAAGCAAATGTGAATTTAAATTTGTATGACCTGTTCAACGGAGCATAATATATCATATATCTCGCTTCAAAGATTATAATTATGATTAAATCTCATGCAATTGAATAGGTTGTTAACAAGTACTTTTTCAACTATTATTGATATAACTCTTTTAGTTGAAATATTACATAGAATTTCTCATCATATTCATTTATTTAAGATTTTACTTTTAATGTTATAATATGAAGAAATTTAATAAGAGAAAATAAATATTCAAATATTTTACTAAGCTATGAAGAATATTGAGAAGAAAAGATGTATAACGTGACAATTATTTAAACATATGAAAATTTCTTTATATATGAACAATACAACTATACGATTTAGTATTAATTTGTTATATCATACTGTGATTTTTTTAAATTGTCAATTAGAATACAATAGTCAAACAATGAATGGTTCATTGTAATCATTAATGTACATATGATGTGATGTATGTGCTGTTTGAGAATAGCCTACAAAAATTTTGAAATATATTGATCATAATTCTTGTATTTTTTTTCTTTTCTGTTCTCTTTCTCATAGAGAAGAGTCCAGTAAAAATAAATTATTTGCTTGCTTCTGTGTTCACAGGGTCAAAAAAACATCGAAGCCCTATTTTTGGGAACAGATAATTCTTGAGGTATTTCATTGTGAGGAATTCAAATGTGCACCATATTTTCACAGACTACTGGAGGGAGGTGTGTGCGGATTGAGAGACTTGATCTAGACTGACAGAAACCGAGTTTTCGAGTAATGCATTTTTATGAGTATCTAAATATTATCTTGTTTGTAGTGCAGAGTGTGGCGACCATAAACTGTTGGCATTCTTGCGTATATGATTACTAACGCTTCACTCATTCGTTAAAGACTAGTTCGAGAAACCACTGGTGCCGGCAGCTTAAATATGTTTTGACCTATGTTTACCACTGAGTAGGATGCGATTATGTGCTAAAACTAATGAACAACAAAGGAAAGCATGGTTTTTAGTTGTTTTTCTAGTAAATATGAAGAGGATGCATTTCTACGTGAACGAGCATAACTTGTATTTAAATCACATCATAGTACGTATATAATAAATTCAAAATGAAATGCGCAATTTTATAATAGTAAACAAAACAAAAGAATAAACATTTCCTTCTTTTGTATGACTACCATTTATAAATTTCAATTTTTAGATCGAAATTCTCATACATTTGTCTGTTGAAAATGAATCGAACACAACAATTATTTGAATTAATTCGTAAATATAAACACAAGATTCCACCAAAAGAATATTATATTGTATTAGCTACACATATATCAATGGTATCACGGGAATTTTCCTTAAAAGATGAACAAGTCGAAGAAAAATTTTAAAATACAATATGTTAATAAAGACGATTAATTATTGGGAACTCATGATTTTTGGTAAAGACACATGTATTATAAAATTCCAAGTAAGTTACTTTAATAATATTTGATGTGTTTGTATGATCATATTTTAGTTAAATGCAGATTCACCATGGTCTAAACAATTAGAATATAATAAAATATTCAATAGATCCGGTCGACGGGAATGCTGCTTCCATGAAATCTCCGGAATATCAAGGAACCGGCCGTTTCCGTGCCGGATTGTTCGGCCTGGGTTCTAAAGATTTAATTAATAACAGAACAGGAACTATTTCAAACATTTTAAAACGGTCAGAAACTAAAACAAATGATCAACCATTAGCAACTACAACTGTTCTTACTAATACGGGTGCATTACTAAGAGAATCCACTTTACAATTAAAGATGATGTTGAATCAATAGTAAAATTTGAGTAAGTTACCTGTGATTTAGAATTATGTTTCTTATATTTTTAGATCAAAAAATAAAACTTTCGACACACCCAACTTCTATGCAAATAAAAAAAAGATAAACAATTTTGTTTTTGTAAAATATAATAAAAAAAAAATAAAGATTAACAGTAAATAAATAGTCAAACTAACGAGAAGTGCAATATGTATGTTCTTTATTTTTCATCTGAAACTTCTAACAATCGCTAACATAGTATCTCAAATCAAAATAAGTGAATAAAAGTCGTTTTTATCCTCAAAGAATTTGTAACACAAGTATCATGAACCGATATAACCCGGTTTTGTTCAGACCCGTTCCAATTTTCTACTGATATTAGAACACTGATTGTAACAATAACATTTTAAATAGTTTTGTGCTTATTAAAAGATACAAATAAATGATTTAAATATCAATTCATTAGTTCAAATATGTGAGTGTAAATGTATGTGAAAATGGTGAGATTCACATAATTACGATTGTGTTTTTTTTTGTTTATTTCAATATTTCTTAAGCTTTACTTTTGGTTAATAACTTTTCTCCTCTGTTTTTAAACAACGTGCTTGCGATTCTGAGATGCTACGTTCTACGATTGATATGCATTTATCTTGTATAAAATAGATCTGAATGATATTCATCTGAAACAAAAATATCATTCACGTATAGAATATTTGTTTCCATCGACGGCATCGGTCAAACAGGAGATGACATGAATATATCAATATTTATATATTGACATAGATAAATAAAAAGTCGTTTAGATATATCATTCAATAAATATGAACGATTCAACTATTCAATTGAATGATTTACCCGATGAAATTCTCATGATGATTTTGGAAAAACTATGGAATATCAGAGTGCTCTATTCTCTAATAGGTATTAATAGAAAATTAGATAGAATTGCATGTGATCCAGTTTTTACAAGATACTTACAATTGATGAATGGAGTTTCACATAATTCAGTCGGTCAATTACCAGAAATAGTTTTGAATCGATTTTGTTCAGATATTTTACCTAAAATTCATCATCATATTCGACGACTTGATCTAGAATCATCAACTATGGAGCGCATACTTTCTACGGCGAGCTATCCTAATTTACATCAACTTGGCCTATTTAATCTTCATGCAAAAACGGCTGCATCTCTTTTCACAAGTAAGACATTAATTGCCTTTAAATAATGAATACTCTTCTTTCAAAGTCGGCACATAGCTAGTTTTATTTCCTGTACGTATAATCCATAATTATTTTTTCCTAAAAAAATTGATTTAATGATCAGACTTATGGTTTGATAAATATTTTCTTTTTAGGCCAATCTCCTTTAAATCATATAGATGTAAACCAAATCGATTTACTTACTATCGACATTAAACAATATGGAGATATGTGTGAACGTTCAGATATAAATTTATTGATATTTATACATATCTTAACAATATTTTGCAACTTGAAATACTTTTCTTTCGATACATCACAACAATTATCCTTTGGTAATTCACCTCCAAATATTTTTTCATCAACTTTAATAGAATTGCATGTATCTTTGAACGATTTGACTGATTGTCTTTATTTACTTGATGGACGCTTTAGTCAACTTCATACCCTTCGTGTATATACTGTACGCGAAAGATCTACACAAGTAATAATTGATAATAAGGTAAATTATTCTTATCAATATTATTTATTCGTATAAAATCTTTACTATCTAGGATAAATTACCAAATTTAAAACATTTTTCGCTGGTTCATAGATTCTATACAGATTTATATGATAATTTAATTATACCACTCCTACAACGAATGATTAATTTAGAAGAGTTGGATTTATATCTTAAAATCTCTCGTAAACAAACAGTGGTTGATGGTGCAGATTTGAAGAAAAATATTCTCAATCATATGTCTCGATTGAAGAAATTTTCATTTAGTATTCGTTTAAATATTTATCTTAATAATGGAAGTAATATACCATCAAACGATGATTTTCAAAATACATTCAAAGATTTCAAAGATAATGAAATAATTTCTTACGTTGATAATTTCACATATATATAAAAGGAAAGAATACGAGAGAATTACAAATAATTTTGTTTTTAAATCTTTTCCATATGTTCGTGAAATATCATTATTTGATAATCAGCCATTCGAACATGAATTTTTTCTTCGTATTACTCAAGCATTTCCAAATGTGAAAATATTAAGATTAGACAATGAACAACCTCAAAAGAAAAATCATCAAGATTCTTCAATAACCAGATACTTTCATTTAACTAAACTTCATCTACTTGAAGTTCACGATGATTATATCGAAGAATTTCTAAGTGATTCGAAGACATGTTTACCCAACACTGTCGATCTTACCATCGAATATGAAGCAATGCAGAGAGTGACAGAAAATTTTACAAGAAGTACAACACAAATCAATTGTTCCAAATTAATTCGTTTAAATTTATATGTACTTGATGATGAAAATGATGTAAATTTAGATGATATTAAACATTATTTTCCTCGTGCAAAAATATTTGCTAAATCATAATTATCCAATGTAAAAATTTTTTTATATGTAGCAAAACAATATATAGAAAAAAGATGAATACTTTTTGATAAATTAGAAAATAACAAATGAATATAACTTATTATTCTATTCTATTCGAAGAGTATGAATAACGGTGTGAGATGACTAAACCCCCCCCCCACACCCACACCCACACACGGGTAAATAACAAGTCTGCATTTGATCCTTATCGTCATTAGCAAATATATATATATAAAGAAAAATAAAAACATCACACTTTCAGTCAATATTTTTTCTTTTTGACAATGACTACATCAAATTTTCATGCAAAATCCAGTGCAAGTGAAGTTGTTAAAGGACTTAATGCAAAATTAGATGGAAAAGTTATACTTATTACAGGTGCTACATCAGGTATTGGTGTTGAAACAGCTCGTGCATTCGCATCTGCAAATGCACATATTATTATAACAGCACGAGATATGAAAAAAGGTGCCGAAGTTATTGAAGATATTAAAAAGACAACGGGTAATAATAAAGTTGAAGTAATGGAAATGGATCTTACATCACTTCAATCGGTTAGAAATTTTGTTTCGCAATTTCAAGCACGTAAATTACCAATAAATATTCTTATTTGTAAGTAATTGATTTCATCGTATATGAATATTTATATATTCATAATATAGGCAATGCAGGCATTATGGCTTGTCCCTATTCGAAGACAGTTGATGGTTTTGAATCACAATTTGCTGTTAATCATCTTGCTCATTTTCTTCTGACTACTAGTCTTTTACCTCAACTCAAAGCAGGTAAACCATCACGTGTCGTAGTCGTTAGTTCATTGGCAAATAAAAATGGTGGTATCAATTGGAATGATATTAATTGGGAAAAAGATTATGAAAGATGGAATGCTTATGCTCAGAGTAAAACGGCTAATATTCTTTTTGCTAAACAACTCAATAAATTATATGCATCGGAAGGTATCAAAGCTTATTCTTTACATCCAGGTGCAATTTTTACAAACTTACAAAAAAATATACCAATTGAAGAACAACGTGCAATGGGATGGTTGAAAGAAGATGGTACTGCTCATGGTCTTTTCAAAACTATTGAACAAGGTGCATCAACAAGTGTTTATGCTGCTTTAGCACCTGAACTTGATAATCATGGAGGAGAATATCTTGAAGATTGTGCAATTAGTCAAGGAGTTAATTCGAAAGAGAAATATCAAGGTATGGCACCACATTCAATAGATATGGACGCAGCTGAACGTTTATGGAAATTAAGTGAACAAATGGTAGCAAGCAAATAAAAAAATGATTCATATTAACATTCTCTAATTTTGTAGTTTGATTGAAAAATATGCAATATAAAATATACATGTGTCTAATTTATCTTTAATATTTATATAAAATTGCCTTGGCATGCGCACGTTTACTGGAAGGTTCGATGCATTTATATCATAACTACCAGGCATCAATCTATCTAACAATTTGTTTGTTTCTTTCTTCGTATTACTTCGTGATTTTACATATCGATTCAATTTGAATGAAAGAAACGAAAGAAACAAACAGAAAGGGAAGCACATCTTATCCACACACACACACACATATACTTTCATTCTCTCTTGTTTCTACTGTTTCATTCTTTTTAAGTGGTAGTCTGTCAGCTGACAGACAAAATATAATGACATCTAACATTAATGAAATACTCGATCCTTCCGTATGTTCTTGTCTTCCGACCTCTACTCATTGTTTAAGTTTAAATAAAATTAAATGGTCGACTTTATCAATAAGCACTGCCTTACTAATTATTGTAAGTAAATAAATAAACATATTTATTAGATGTTTTTTTCTTGAATCTAGATCGTTTATGCAAGTAGTGGACTATATACTTTAATTGATGTAACAACACTTATGGCAATACAATCATCAGATGTTAGAAATGGTATGAAATTAATCAATTAAATTTATTTCATATATTAATTATACTGTTTTTTATTTTAGAAACAATTTTCTCATCTATAATAGCATCTCCAGAAACAATTATACTTAATTGGATTTCACTTAGTGTTTATTTTATCGTGGTTCTTCTTATTATTATTCTTCTTTGTGGAATTCAATTAGTAAATTTTTTTTGTTGAATTAAATTGATATATTATTAATTTTACTTTTTTTAAGAATAAACCATGGCTCTTATTTATTTGGTCAGTTTTAATGATTATTATGTTACTTATTGATGGTATTGTTACTGTTCTCTCTCTTCGAGAACATCAGCAACAGGTTATTTGAATTTTAAAATGAAATTTAAGATTCCTATCAATATTTTATTTAGATTCATCGACCATCAAAACAAGTAAAAATACTCTTCTTTGTCATGATCATTCGTCTTATTGTTTCAGTTCGTAGAAAAAAAAATTTCTAATATAAATAAAATATTAACATTTGTTTTTGTAGTTATATGGTATATTCATAAGCATTTTTCATTTTCGTTATTTAAATCAAGCTATATCAGAATACAACACACGACAGGTTAAACAATTGATTAAATATATATTAAATATTTATTTATATATAAATATTGTAGAGAATGTTACTTCGTTACAATACTGAATGTCCATCAGCATCCTATGATGGTTCATGTACATATTCTGATGGTCTTTTAAATCCACCCAAAGCTAATAACAATGATTATCATATACCTGATATACCACCACCATCTGTATCATTACCAAGAGCACAAATTGCTACTATTCAACGTCGTCCAATATCAACAATGTTTCATTCACGAAATTATCTCCATCCATCATCATCTGAACATACAAATCAACAACCTATAAATGATTATAATGAAGATTTTCGATACAATGTACCATTACAAGAAAGATATCATCAACAAAAGAAAATAGATACTCAAGAACTATGAATGCTTTTCGTTTAACATAACTCTTTTTTTTTTAAAAAAACTTTTTGTATTTATAAATATTCATTCTTTCTATATAAAATTAAGCAGATGAGTTATTTTCTTTTATTATTTATTCACTGACTTCTTTGAAATATATATATATATTAATCATCATTCATATTTTAAGACAGTCGCACTCTCGTATAGAATGAAAAGGCAAAAAAAATGAAAAAAAAGAAAAAGAAAGGCGAAATAATATGTTTAAATGTGAAAGAGAGAAAAAAGAAAATAGAAAAGTTTAATTTGTTATTTTTTAATATATATTGCCATTTGAATGATGATGATGTTGTTTAACACGTTGTTGAGCAGCAACTTGTTCTTCTTGTTGAAGACAATCAGCAAATGCTTGTAATCGTGTTTGAAGTTCATCTAATATTTGTTGACGTTGTAATAAATTTGCACGCATATCATTAACAAATTTTTCTTGATCATAATCAACTGTATCTTGTGCTTGTTTAACAATTGTACGTAATTGTCGCGTTAATATTGGTTCTTTATTCGCTAAAATTTCTTGACATGAATCAAATAGTGCTTCTTCATATTCTTGTAAATGTTCAACTTGTGCTGCATATGAAGCTAATGCTTCATCTTGTTCATCATCTTCATCATACTCATCTCGTATATCATTTGATGATGAACTTGTACTATCATTGGACGAAGCAGAACCATCACGATGATGATGTGGATAATGATGACGACGTTTATTTTCTTTATTATCATCAATAGGTAATGCTAAAATATTCATAATGTAAAAAACAAAAAAAAATTATTGAATGAAATCAAACCTTTCTTTATTCCATCCATTTTAATTTCATCATCTTCATTTGATACAGTTTCACCATTATCACCAGCACGTAATTCTTTAACTCGATCAGCATAACGTAATGTATTCATTGTATTTTCAACATCAGAATGTGTTGGTGAAACCATTGCAATCATACAAACTTTTGATTTATCACCAATAAATGAATCACGTAAAACTTTTGTTAATGTTGAACCACGAAATGGTACATGACAACCATCACCACGACCCAATGCACGAATACATTCTTT
>CAJNOI010001316.1:0-16378 GCA_905250115.1 Adineta steineri | reverse complement strand
AAAAAAAGTTTACCATATTCGTGAGAACGTGCTGAATGCACATCTGAAAACCGTTTTTTTTAATTCGGCTCCGTACGGGAGTTACATAATTTAAAAAAAAACATTAATTAACACATGATGATTTCCTTATATGGTTATGTATGACTCAGTATTATGCAATCATTGACATATGAGAAAGTATACGCATATACATTTTAATTATCATTTTTTCTGACTTAAATCCATCATGATAGAGTCTAGTCTATAAAAAGTAATTATTCGATGGCTTGTTTATCTGAGTTTAATCAATCGATTTTGAGAACAAAATATAAAATAAAATTTTAGATGGTTCAACTTTCCACGTTTATGAAGGTGGTTACACGTCTGCAGTCAGCCGCCGTTCTCCTAATTGAACTTACTTCAAGTGGAGCTCTAGTTTAATACTTGTTTTTATATTATAAATAGGAAGCTAATTTATAATATAAATAATTATTTAATTTATTATCTTTTAATAAAATTGTATTTTTATCGATATTTTGTAAAACACGATCTAAAATGAGTGTTCAAGTATTTAGGAATAGAAATTTTCACGTATTATCACTCTTTCTTCACAGATATGACTGACACATTCTCTTTTAACTTGGTTGAAGATGTGACCGAGGGATGTTTTTTTGACCTTATATCGCAGGGATGACCGACATAGCACCATATACATGACCTTTGAATTGTAAAATAAAATCAAACCATTGAAATCACATACTGTTTAACAAAGATAAATACATTAGTCAATTCTTTTATATGAAGAGATGTATATCTTAAATTTTAAAACAACTGTGAAAATGATAATCGAGTGAGTTTTATTAGATAGAAATTATTTCTTTTTCATATTTTGTATACGTTTATACCATAGGACGAGATGAGAACTGTTTTATTAGGATACAATTAAACTATCTTGTTAAAGGTAGAAACAACAGTGAGATTATGTTTCATATTTTAATCTCGCCAGGGATTGTACTAATAGCTTTCTCTATATTTGTCAATTTGTTTGTGTCAAGATAATATATTTCAAAATTGATAATAGAGGATAGATAATAGAAATTGATAAGATAGATATTTAAGTAATTAATATTAATAAGATTTATTTTATTTTTAGATAAAAAAAAAGAAATAAATCCTAATATGTATGATTCATCTGTATGTATATTTTAAATTTCTAAATAAATAAATAATTGATTTTATTTAGAAAAATATTTTATCAAAAAAAAATGAAATAAATAAATCATTTTGTCGAGAAATAATCTTTCATGGAAAAGAAATTTTATCTTATTGTACAACATCATCACTTCATTTAAATGAAAAAAATAATCAAACATTATCTTGTCTTTCAGTAAAAGATATTGTTTCAGTTTATTTTCCATGGTCATCAATTGAAAAATTTATTCAAATATGTGGAAAAAAACGAATAACAAGATTTAAACCAGATAAATCAACAGATTATGATTCATCACTTCGTCTAGTTAATATTCAAGAATTAGAAAATCATTGGAGTTTTATTATTAAAGAACTTCTACCAAATACACAAACAAATAATGATTATCAAAGTAATTATTTAGCTTCTCGTTTTTTCTTCTATATTATTTACAATATCTTCCTTGATCATATCATATTAGAATAAAATTTCAAAAATAACTATGAAAAAAATATTTTAAATGAGATTAAATTAATCCCTATATTATATATATATAAGACTATGAGACGGTTAGGTTATCTATCTACATAATATAGAATGTCCGTATTTTCTTACTAAGCGAAAAATCAAAGTTTTGCAGTCATATGTTAAAGGATAAAAAGGACAGTGGTGCAGTATGCGTGAACTCATGCGAGTAATTCACTATTGATTACGAAATACAAGACATTAAAAGCTATAGCTGATTTTGAATTTTTTTGCCATTGATAGAAAAAATGTTAAATGTAGTTACTTATATATCTTCAATAACAATAATCAATATCGAAGAGAATCCATCAACGTGCAGATTGATAAGGATCTGTCGACATTTCTATTTCTCAGTATTCTCTTTGAAAGAAATAGAAACACATATAGCAAATTGTTTTTTATCAAACCTAAAACGTTTGGGTTAAATCAGTTTGAATTAAATGTTGAACATTATTCAATTACTACTTGAATTTTTATATGATTCTATTCTCTGAAATTTAGCTTTTTTTTGTTGAAATATTTATTTATATTTAAGGTTAGACATCAAGTTGAGTTTATTGGATGAGAATATGAAGTATTGAAATATGTTGTTATTTCTTACTATATAGAAACAAATATTTGATATAAAGAAAAAAAAGTTCAGGGAAAATAATCGTAACTATGTTCTAACAGTTGTATTAAACAAGAAATTTATTTCTTAATAACAATAGAGTATCAAAGATAGAATATTATCAATTTTTTAAATTTTCTTAAGTGATTAAATAATAAAAACATGTGTTAATTATTTGTTTAAGGTAATCAATTGGAAAAAGATAAATTATTGGATGAAAGTTCATCAATTGATATTCCAAAACTAAGTAAATCTAATGAAATATTCGTATCAAATGTAAATGTTGAACAAGAAAAAGAAAGTATTGAATTGTCATTAAAAGAAAATGTTATTGATAAATATTTACCAAATAATAATGAAAATTTACATCTATTAAATATAACAGAAAATGGTAAAACAATAAATGATTGTTTAAATACAATTCAACAAGATATTTCATTAGAAAATCAACAAGATTCATCAATAATAAATGAAGATGAAGAAAAGAATTTGTCAAATAAAAAAAAAACTAAAAAGAAGACGTCGTCAAATTCGATTAACTTCATATAGTGCAAAACAAAAAAGAAAAAAATATTTAAAAAAACTTTCGATTGAACAATTTTGGATGAAAAAATATTCAATTGAACCATTTTCAATTCGGATTAATCGATGTCAATCATCTGAAGACTGAACTTTATATATTTTGTCTTTCACTTTTTTTTTTTTCTTTTTGAAACTAAAAACAAACAAACTCATCATACAAATTCTTTATTCAATCATTTTATATAAATAGACAACAAAATGATTTTCTCTAGACTTGACAAAATAAATTATTTATTTAAGTTTATTCTCAAATGATTTCTTTCTACATAAAATAATTCAAACTTTAATTTTTGCTTTGAATTAATCAAATGAATTTTTAATAAAAAAACCTAATTTATTGATCTGAATTTTGTAAAGAAAAAAAGATTTGTTCTAATGTCATTTGTTGTATAGAATATGTTTCAATACAAAATTCATCTTTAATTTGTTCAATTAATTGGAATAATTTTGCTGGTGAACTATTTTCAACTTGATAAATTATTGTTTTGTCTGTTTTATTATAAATTTTAATATTTAAATATTTTTTTAAATAAAAATAAAATGATTTGATTTGAAAATTAAATTTAAATTTAATAAAAATTGTATAAATATTTCCAAATTTATTTTTTAAATTTTCAATATATCCATAAGATTTAAACTGTCCATTAGATAATATTCCAATACGTCGACATAATAATTCACATTCTTCCATTGAATGTGATGTTAAAATTAATGTTATCTCATTATTTAATGCATATAAAAATATTTCACGCATTTTATGACAACTATATGGATCAACACCTTCAAATATTATTAGAAAATATTTTTACTTTGAAATTAATTATTTACCTGTTGTTGGTTCATCTAGAAAAGAAATTTTATCATTTGAGATCTTTACAAGTAAATAAATAAATACCTAAAAGAATAATTGTTGGTGAAGCAATAAAAGCTGCAGCAGTATGATATCTTCTAATAGTTCCTCCACTTAATTGATGAATATATTTCTTAAGATATAAATCAAGTAAAAATATATTTGATAATGAACAAATAATTTGTTGAATTTTAAAAGAAAATATTCCACGTAAACGTGCAAACAAATAAAAATGTTCTTCTAATGTTAATTTGGAAATAAAACAATTATATTGTGGACAATATCCAATATCTCGACTAACTCCATTGAAAATATTTTCATAGTTTTTACCATTTAAATATATTGAACCATTTGTAGGTTTTTCTTCACCAACAATTATTTTAAATAATGATGTTTTACCTTTTCAACAAATAAAAACAATTTATTTGAACAAGAAAAAAATGAAACAAACCAGCTCCATTAAAACCTAAAAGACCAAAACATTCTCCTTTTTCAACATGAAAAGTAAGATGATTAAGAATTAAATTTGATTGTGATGAATATTTTTTAATAAGATCATAACAAACAAATGGATTTAATTCAATATCAATATGATTTCTTTCTTCTAAAACATCTTCATCAATATCATCTTCATTGAAATCTTCTTCGTCGACATTTAAATGAATTTTCTTATTAAATTTATTCATATCAATTAAATAAAGAAAGAAAAAGAAAAATATTATTTGAAATAAATTTATTAACAAATAAATCAAATAATCATTTTCATTTGTTCGTCGAATTGAACCAAATTTTAATAAAATATTTTCATCATTTAAAATTATTTTACAAAGATCATTTGATGATTTATTTAATATTATTGAAATTAAACGTTTACTATTTAATGAAGGAAATATTATATTCATTAACCAATACAATATTTCTAATTCCCAACTTTGACTTTTTCTCATTATTAATATTACACATAATATTAAATCAAATATTTCAATTAATATTAACATCAAATAAATTAATAAACCTCCAATTAAATCATTTTTTATTATTTCTAAATCAAGACAAGATAAAGTACTATGAATTGTGAATATTAATATATGGTGTGTTATGTAAATAATAAAAAGGAATAAAAACTAACTTGTAATAAGATAAATAAATGGTAATGTTGATAAAGATATTATAAAAGTTAATAAAAAAAAATTTTTTTCAATAAAAATATTATTTTCATAAAGAATTTGTTTTAATGTTAAAGATAATGAATTAGTTTCATAATATTGATTAAATGAAAAAATGAAATAAATAATAAATGAATAAAATGAAGTTAATAGAAGATGAAAGAAATAATTTGATGTCCAATAAATCAATGGATTTAAACCAAAGATTTTTAATAATTTAATTAATTGGTTATTTTCATTATTTAATAATATAAAAATATAAATATAAATTAAATAATATGTTAATAAATAAAATAAACTTTTTTCTCCTGGATAAATTAAATAAAAACAACTAAATAATGAAAAATTTTTAATAAATTCAATAAAATTTATTTGCAGTTTTTTATTTAAATTATTTTCCAAAAATATTAATTCACTTGATATTCGACATGAACCTTTACATAAATATTCAATAATTACAGGCAACCATTCATAACCAATTAATAAATGAGATGTTAACACACAAATCTTATCAGCATTTTCAATAAATATACCAACATATTCATTTAAATATCGACTTTCAACAGATTTACGACCATCTAAAGAAAATGTTTCTGTTAGGGAATGATCAATCATAAATATATATTTACCTAAAAAGAATTGATTAAATTGAATAATATTTGTTATATTATTTAATATAAGAAGATGAGTATGAGGTGAATATTTATGAATGGATTTATTAATTTTGTGAATGATTTCATAATTTTCTTGTTTATTATTAATAAATGATAGAAATATATAATGTTTATTTAAATGTGATAAATCATTAAATGAATATTTTATTTGAATATTTTCATTTTTTTCTTCAATTAAAATTTTAATAAAAAATGTTAAAAAACAAATAAAGAAAAAGAAAATTAATGATCTTGAATAAATAAGAAATGATTTGATTAATAAACCTTCATATTGACTTAAATAAAATTGAAAATTTTCATAAACATTACTTTTATTAAAAATTTCCAAACAATTATTTTCAATCAAATCACGATTTTCTTCATCTTTTTCCATTTTATCTTCACTTTTATTTATAAGATGAAAATATACATCATCTTTTAAAGAAAAGACAAAAGATTGAAATTTAATTAAAGAAGAAAATGAAATGAAATCCAACCTAACGTTGTATTTGTTAAACCATAATTTAAAATAAGATTATTTTCTTTTAAAAGATCTAATTGAGAAAATAATTTAATAAATAAATTTGATTGTGTTTCATTTGTTTGAATAATTAATTGATTATTTATTTCTGATTGAATATTTGAATTTAAGAAAATTTCATTTATTATTTTAAATATATTTTTATTTAATGAATTATTTAAAGTATTAAGAATTAATTTATAACCAGTTCCATAAATGAATTTTAATTGATTATTTGTATCATTTGCAATTATTTTTCCATTTGATAAAATTATTATACGATCAGATAAAACATCAGCTTCTTCTAAAAAATGTGTTGTTAACAATATTGTACGATTTTCTTTCATTGATTGAATCCATGACCTTCACACTTTTTCAATTTTATTTTCTATTTAAACATTTTTTCTATTACCATAAATTACGACGATTTATTGGATCAAGACCACTTGATGGTTCATCTTTAAACAAATTTCAAATATTTTTATTTCA
This sequence comes from Adineta steineri, assembly GCA_905250115.1. NCBI lineage: Eukaryota > Metazoa > Rotifera > Eurotatoria > Adinetida > Adinetidae > Adineta > Adineta steineri. The sequence continues at coordinate 9,815 of CAJNOI010001316.1, read as the reverse complement.
AATATTAACTTGACGAAAAAAAACGTTTAGTACATTTCCTTGTTTCAAACTATAGATAATCATACAAGTTTTCGTCTATTTTTTTAAAGATATATTCCTCAAGAAATTTTACAATGTATCGTTAACATCAATCAAACAGTTGTTAGTGTATTTACTCGCGTTTAGGGCATGAAAACTCAATGTCATTGAAACATATGACAAATTATGCGAATATAAATGCTGATTAAAAGTATATATGAAATACGAATACTGATATTGACACTCTCATCAGGTAATTAATATAAAATATTTGAATTTACCAAGTAAAACAAGTTTTGTATTTCCAATAAATGCACATGCAATTGATAAACGTCTTTTCATTCCACCAGATAAATTTTTACAAAATGTATTTCGATCATTTGTTAAATTTACTTTTTCAAGAAAATCTGAACAAATTGTTTCTTTATCTTTTGAATAACCTTTAAAAAGATTTGATTAAAATTCATTTATTTTAATATTAAACCTTTTGCTATAATATAAAAATAAATTTGTTCTTCAACAGTTAATAAATCAAATAAAATATCATCTGAAAAAATGAAGACAAGAAAAGAAAATTATTTTATTTAAAATAATGAATCAGTATACGTTGTGGACAATAAGATATAAATTGACGTAAATAATCCATATGATATTTTGTATCATAATTAAATATTTTTATTGAACCATATGTTTGTTCATATATTCCACAAAGAATATTCATTATTGTTGTTTTACCTAAACAGTTTTTATATCACTTATTTTACAGTCCACAACAAAATCTTCAAAATCAATGTAAACAAACCAGCTCCATTATGTCCAAGTAGAGTTGTTATTTGATTTTGATATAAATTAAAATGAATATTATTAAGAACAAATTGATTTGTTTCACCAAATGATTTATAAAGTGAATCAATTTCAACAATTAAATTATTTTCATTTTCATGAAATTCATCTTCTGACGATGACGAAGAAGAAGAAGACCTGAAAGTTTCATCTGAATATTTCTTTTGAAAAAGATTCATTTGATTTAAATTAAAATGTTGAATCCAATATTGTATTGAAAATGGAAAATTCCATGATGATGGAATTCCATATTGACCTAAATAAATAAATAAATAGATTTAAAAAAAGATTTTCTTTTTCTTTTCTTAATTTTAAATTTCAACCAGGATTTAGTTTTTCAAAATACCAAAGAAATATCCAAGAAATACATATCGAGAAAATAATCAAATAAAATATATTTAACAAAATTGGAGTATTAAAATAAAGTTTTTTTCTTAAATCTATTGAATTCATTGATCTTTCAAATAAAAATAGATTTCGAAGTAAATAGATTAATGAATAATATGGATTTAAACATAACATGTATTCAACAATTATTGAATTAAAATTTTTAAATAATAATAAATTCATTAAGAACCAATTGAATAGATTGAAAATAAAGATTTTATTCATTGAATTTAATAATTCTCCTAATAACATTGAATATGATATTAATTGAATATTTAATAATGTAAATGTTAACAATAATATCCACATAGAAACATATTCAAATATTATCCAATTATTCAAATTTAATTTCCACAATCCTTAAATAAATTTTATTTTAATTATTTTATAGGAAATATTAAATACGAGAGACATTTTTCATTGAAATAGATCAAAAAGATTTATCAAAGTTGACATTAAATCTCATATTTTTATATGTGAAAATCATAAAAACAAAATGAAACTCTTATTGATTTCAATATAAATTAAATAAAGTCCTACAGATAATTGTCAGGAGAAAGTGAGATTTTTCTATCAACATATTTTGAAAAATATCATTATCAAAAGAAAATAAATTCGATTGTAAGATGAATTTATTAATAAAATTTTTCAATGTAAATCTAATCGATCTATTACTGATATCAATATTAAATAGAAATCAAGATGAGATAATAGACAATTTCATTGATTTTTAATAGTTATCATCGGAAGAGCGTCATATTTAGAAATAAAAAGTCGAAGTGTATTCAACAAGAGATTTGAGATTGTTTTATTTAAATGAAAAGTTCATCAAGAATACAATATGATTTTCATACACTCTCTTCTATAGATCTGGAAGAGAATTTTATTCTCAAAATATTCATCTTCTATTGGTCTCTAATTACTTCTAGTGTTAATATTATAGAATAAAGTAGAAAAATTTACCTGAAATAGTAAAAGTAATAAATTGTAGAATAAAAAAATGTATTAATGCTGCAGATAAATAATAAATAAATGGTTGAATATGAATTAATTGAATAATTTGTTTTATTTTCATTGATTTATCTTTAATTAGAAAATAAATAATAATAAATGAATAAAAAACAAATGTTATTGATAAAATCAATTCCATTAATAGAAATGACCATCGTGTTGGAATACTTTTATCACAACGATATGATGGACAAGGTAAAACAAGAAAATCTATTAATGGAATATCAAAATCATCATCATCTAATATTAAACTTATATAAATTGAATCAACAAATAATTTTAGATTAGAATATGGAGGAAATTTATTTTGAAAGAGATCCTAAATAAAAAAGAAAAAGAAATTTTCAAACTTTTTCTTTCTTAAATAAACTTTACAAATTGTTCAGATGGATGTTGATGTCGATTTAGAAAAGAAAAATCAATTTTATTTAAAATTTTTTGTAAAAATAAATCATTTGGAATAATTTGAACAATAAGATCATATTGAAATAATTCAATAGATAATTCATTTATATTAATGATTAAATTTAACCCATTTGTTTCATTAAATAATATAGAATTATCATTTAAATTCTTCATCGATAAATCATTCCATAATTTTATATGAAATTTCTTCTTTGATAAACAATTCTTTGAATGAACTTTTTGAGAAAATTTGTGAAGAAATTTTTGAGAGAAATCTTTATTATGATCGGATTGTTTTAAATAACGTATTATTAGATTTATTTCATTATATTTATCAATAAACAAATCATTTTCATTATTTAAACAATGATCGAATGATAAAAAATGTTTTTTCTCTTCAAATTCTTTTAAAGAATATTGTGAACATTTATTATATTGATTTTTTTCAAAGAAAATTTCATTTAAATTATTCTTATTGAAATAATAATGAGAAAAATAAAGAATTATTAATATAAATATTAATGGAATAAATAATTCAAATAAGATTATTGGAATAGAATAACAACATTGAACACGTTTTAAATATCTATCTTGTCATTTCTTTACTTTTGATTTTAAAAAGAAAAAATAAATTTACTTTAGATTTTTTTTTGATAAAAGAATTAATTTGTTTAATGATGAAAGATTTTCATTTGGAATTAATTCAATTGAACAATTATTTCGCGAGAACATTTATTAACAAAATTTCTTCTTTTATTTACCGCACAAAATTCGTTTAAATCAAGAATTGTTATGAATTGAAGAGAATAACCATGGAAAAAGATTTTTATATAAGATTCAATCGATTTCATTACTTTTCGATCAACAAATATATTTTATTATTTTTAACCTATAGTATTTCATTCAACTTATCATAACAAATAAATGTAAACATGTCTTCCTACGACTAAATATAATCTTATTTCAAAGAGACAAATATTTCGATAAAATCTTCTAAGATTCATAAAATATAAAAATAAACTGGTCTTGTTAGAATTTTATCACATCACACTAAATTTTCTTTCTATTTTTATTTGCTAAGAGTAAATGTTTAATTTAAAATAAATGAATATTGAAAACATATCAGTCCTATCGATCATTTAAATTAAAAATCATTTTTCAATAATCAGATATATAAGAATTTTCATCATTTATGTTTTACAAATATTCACATGTTTTAAATAAGAAAAGAAAATGAAATGAAATAGAAGACGAGTTTTACTTGAATTTATATACATGACCGATACTTTATCCATATCCACTGTTTATTTTTATGTACAAATATCCAACATAGATTTATTTTATCCTCCTTTTATTTTTATTTTATTTTACATTTTACTTCTTTTTTCTTTTTTCTTTATTATTTTTAAATTTATATTAAACAACAAAGTAATTTTCATTATATACAATTTTATTTAATTAGTGACATCTTTTACAATTTATTCATATTCCTCTCGTAAATAATAAATAAAACCAAATAATCGATTGACAAATTTCAACTGAAAGATATTCTTTCTTTATATATCTAATTTAATTCATATGAATTCTTCTTGAAATAAAATTTATTTAAAAAAAAAGCCAATTCTATTAAATAAAATCTTGTTAAATGAGATAAAACTAATATTTATTTATTAATAAACCTAATTTATTTAAATGAAAAAAAGAAATGTGTTTTATTTTAAAATCTAATTGAATAAAATGTTTTGTTAAATAATGCCCTCTGTTGATAATAATAAAATAAAAGATGTTAATCCGTTATTTACCGGAAGAGAACGATCTATTTTGTTCTATTAAAAAAGAATTGATTAATTTCTATGTCGACTAGTGCTCGTTTATTTTTTGCTGGTTCAATTGTAGTGACAGGATTAACAGTATATGCTGTTAATTATTATTTAACTGATGAAACAAAAGTATTGCATTTTATTTAAATAAAAATTTTAAAAATTTTACAAACAAAATTCTTTATTCTTAGAGAAAACGTGCTAATATTTTTGCTGATATTTCTCGAAAAGAAGAACAACGTCGTTCAAATATCGAACAATATGAAAAACAATTACAACTTGATCAACAACTTCGATTAAGAGATAAAGAATAGAATTTTTTTTTGAGCTTTTTTTTTATTCTTATTAAACGAAAATTTGTTTTCAAAAACAAAACAAAAACATTTAAGATATTTTTATTAAATATTTCAAAAGGAAATTATTTTGGAATTAAATTAAAGTAACAGTCAAATATGTTGAATATAAAATTTTTTAATTTAAATACAAATATTAATTGTAAACATTATCATTGACTAATTCAGATTTTATTATTAATAAAGTTCATAATATTATTGAAAATAAAATAGATTTCATTGGATTTGTATGAGATGAGAAAAGTGACAATTAAACAAAAAGATATTCTTATCGTATTGAAGATCGTTGTGGAAAAACAACGAAAATATTCATTATTTTAAATAAGATTCGTAGAAATAGATATTTTCATTGAAAGAAATTTGAAAATTTTTCATCAGGGAACTTTTATTAATATAATAGAAAATTTGTTTGAAAAACTTTTCAAAATAAGATTATCCTATCTGATTATTATTATGCACTTATAGTTTACAGCGTGTTTTATTTAATATTCTCTCATGATATGTATTTGCTATTATAACAGTTTCATATGAGACCTATGTTTACATCGTTATATCATAATCTATGGGCGTGATCAGAGTAAAATATTAAGCTAACTGTTTTCTATGCATCTACTACGATTCTAGTTTATCTTTTTTTTATGTGATATAATATGACTCTCTACCAAATTATTCATATATTTCAAACGTCTGCAGTAACTTTTAATTATGATTTTAGTTGATAGGTATATTTAATATTTTCATACATCAGATACCATAATCTTAAGATGATTACTGGAGGATAACTCAAAATGGTCTGAGCTTAACGAAATCGATGTATTTTCATTACGAAATAAGTTATTATAAGAAATTGTCAGGAACAAGTACTAAGTACATCTTAGAAATACTTGTACTTGTACAATTTTACTTGAAAAAGTACGAAAAGTACAAATACTTGCATCTTAGCTCTGATTGGTCTAATATATCCTATATTATGAATGATAAATCGAATCAATAGAGACAAAAAGAAAACGAAACGAAACGAAATAATATTATATTTATTTATTCGTATTACCCCTACTATATTTATCGTCTATTCAACCTGTACTATTTTATAGAAGATACCATAAATATCTTATTTACTCTTTCTGTTTTTCATTCGAAACCTTCTTTTTTTTTAATAAAAAGAAATGAGTGGTCCATGTTGTGTTGATCCTGGTGCAAAACAAAGTCATGAAGTATGTGGTCGTATGGAAGAAATTGGAGGGGTAAATACTTATAAAACTGGTGAAGGAAAATCAGCAATTGTTATATTTACTGATGTTTTTGGTAATAGTTTTGTAAATGTCCAAAAAATAGCTGATACATTTGCTGAAAATACTCAAACAACAGTTGTTATTCCTGATTATTTTAATGGAGATCCAATTGATGCTAATGTACCAAATCTAATGGAAGTTTTACCTGCTTGGTTAAAAAAACATCCTACAAAAGATACATGTTTAATTGCTGAAAAATTTATTTCAACTATTAAACAAGATTATCAATCAATTCAAGTAAATTTAGAAAAACAAAAAAAAAGATTTTTGTTTTTTTATTTATTTTATTTTATTTAAGATAATGGGATTTTGTTATGGTGCTAAATCAGTTGTTCATTTACTAATTCATCCAGAATTTTCATCAATAATAAAAGGAGCTGTTGTTGCACATCCATCATTTTTAGTTAAAGAAGAAGCTACACAAATTAAACAATCAATTCTTTTCTTATGTGCTGAAAATGATCAAATATTTACTCCTGATCTTCGAGAAGAATTTGAAAAAGAATTAAAATCAAATCATTACGGAAAATTTATTGATTATCCTGGTACAATTCATGGATTTGTTGTTAGACCACATGATTCCCCTCAAGCTTATCAACAAAGAGATAAAGCGATTCAAGATGCTATACAATATTTTAAACAAAATATTTAACTTAAAATTTATTTTGAAAAAAAGAAAAACAAAATATTTCTCATCTTCAACACTTTTCAAATAAAACTTCCTAAACATAACGCACTTCTCAATTGATTTAAAATATACTAATTAAAAAACTAATATGATTTACTCTTCTTTTTGTTATTTATTTATTTTAAAAATACTTACAATTAGTTTTTCACAAAATTTTTCTAACAATAAAATAAATATTCATTGAATCATAGATGATAAGTTATTCTTACTTGTTTTCTTTTTCTTATATTAACTAAAGTATAATAGATTAACATGGAAAAATCAACTATTCTTTTCTCTATTTTATAATGTAAAAAGAAGTTTTTTCTAAATAATTAAAATGTAATTCTTGCCACTACTTTATTTAATTCTAAATTGTTTCATTAAAATGATTCTTGTTTATTAAATAAAGATATTAAATTCAAATGATTATAAAGATAAGCAGAGGAAAAAAAGAAAAGAAAAGAAAAGGTTTAAAAAACTTGAATAAATAAAATGAAAGAAAAGAAAAAGATTAGACAATTGATTTTCGTCTAGCATTTGCTGTTTTAACTAATTCATCAACTTCAAGCGAATCAATTTCAACAAGACAATCAACTATTTTGAGATCATCATAAATACAAGCAACATATTGGCGACCAACAGTTGGAATTTCAGGTTTTACTGGATTAATAAGACCACCTTGATTATCACCTTCTTTATTATTTAAAAAAACAGGAATACTTTCACCTGAAAGAAATAAATAGATATGAGAAAATATTGATTTAAAATGAATGAAACAAACCTCTTTGTTCATAAGTATATTGTTTCATATTTTCATAAACTCTTCCTTTTAAATTTTTAATTGTATCTCGATCAAATTTTATTGTAAAATGATCTCTTGGTGGCATTGTATTTGTTGATGGTCCTCTTTCAACTTCAGATAAAGTTGCCAAAAAAACCAATTTCGATTGTTCAATATGTTCTAATGCTGTGTCTTTACCTTTTAATATTCCCATGTTTAATATTTAATGTTTAATGTTTAATAAAAAAGAAAACGATTTGCTTCTTTTCTTCTATCTTATATGGATATGAAGATAAAATCTATAAGAGACGATTTATATATTAATAAGTCTTTCCATTCTTATCATTCTATTTCTATATAAAACATAAATAGTTTAACCCACGAATATCCGAAAAAAGAATACTGTTGACAACAAACTGATGAATGATATATATATATGTGTATAGATTAGAACAACTTTTCCCCTTTTTTTCTCCATTGCCATTGATTAACAATAGTTATCATCAAAGATGATGCGTTTGTTTAGCCAAGGATATATAGATATATTCAATTAAATAAAATACTAGTTTCTTTCTTTCTTTTATAGATTATTCTTATCTTAGAAATAATCATTATGACAAATATACTTAGATTTAGATTTATACTTGGTAAACCATTTTTTCTCATAAATGAACAATAGATGAATTCGATTTGTGTAAATACGATAATGAATATTTGTAATTAATTAAAAGTATTTGATTAAATAAAGGTTGAAATGATCTTTATTAGTTTATTAATAATTTTGAATAAAATAATGCGTATGTTCTTATTAATAATGAATTTGTAAACATAAAATTAACCTTGATTTATATATTTTTGTATTTTTCTTTGAAATAATAAGTATACTTGTTTATACAAGAAATTTTGTTTCTTAATTACTAATGAGTATGTCAAATGAAAAACAAAATATCGTGTACTTTTTCTTCTTCTTCTTCTTCTTCGTTAACCATCACTATACTACTAATTACTGATAATATCAATGATTTTTCTTGTTTTTAACTAGAAAAAAAACTTATCTATAAATAATCAATCACAACAACTCCATTTTAAGTAAATAAATATCAAATAAGAATACAAATATATACTTGTCACTTTTTACTATTAACAAATATCACTTAGTTTTTACGAGAAAGGTAAGGTTATTAATGTACTTGTCCTAATACTATATTTACTATTTTCAACATTTCATTTTTAATAATAAATTCTATATTGAAAGAAATTAATTCGAAAAAAAAGAAATCTTTTAAGAATAAATATTCTTTTGATTTCTATGTTGAAAATAAAATCTTATTCATAAATTAACGAAGAAATAATTCTACGATATACTATAAAAAAATACTTTTCTCTGACAGATTTTAATCAAACACTGAATTAAAAAGTTTATGACTATATAAACATAGTTTTCTTTATAAAAAATTCATTCTTATTCAATTATACTCTATATTAAATTAACTAAGCTAAATACTTGTGAACTATCTCAATTATTCTTTTGTTCTATTCTCTAGAATCGATCGAACTTATTCATAACGTTTTTTTTCTCAATTTCGATATAAAAACATGTTAGAATATGTAAATATACTCTTCTGAAAATGTTTTTTTTATATTTAAATCTAATTAAATACTTTATAAAATTCTTTATTATCATTCTAATCATCATCTAGATATAATATATTCTTAATTAATTCAACAATATTTTTACATTTTCTTCCAACAGACGAGATACACCAATTTCAACATATGAAAGGTTTATATTGTAGATTTCCAACATAGACGTTGTTGATTTGTTTTATATTAAATTATATCTGAAAAATCAAATACTGTTTATAATTAATATTAAAATATATTCTCTTACCAGCGCCAGATCTAGGAGTTGTAGGAAAGGGATGCGATTTCGATCAAAAATTGTACTATCGCCCACATTCGACATATTATCTAGTGATAGAAATCCGTCACTGTCTCTTAGTTGTATTTCTTTCAAAAGTTAAGCAAAATATGTATTTATCTAGTTTAATAAGATTTTGTAGATCTATTCTTCAGAAAAATAAAATCAAAAATATATAGATGACAGATATTCGACCGAAAAATGATCGAAATGAAAATAATGAACGTGTGGATACAATGGGTACAAATGTTTATTCATCGAAAGATAATCAAAGTATGCATAATTCTTTAAATAGTGAATTTATTCTTTATCAA
>CAJNOI010001315.1:0-16379 GCA_905250115.1 Adineta steineri | reverse complement strand
AAAAAAAAAATTCAAGTAAAACACTAATAATTATAACTAATGCAGTGATTACAGCTACAAACATAGTTGATATCGTAGGCACAATAATAAATGTTTAACAAAAGATAGGTACGCGTGGGTTGTTAATATTTACTCTATGGTAGGATACTCGATATAACCGTGTTCGAGTTGGTTATTATTTGAATGAAAAAAAGAGACAGCCAAACGTATTTTCGTTTCTTTTACATTATTTATCAAGATAGATAAGGACTATAAGTGTGAAAAATATTCTCTCAACATTTTCTTTTTGTTTCATCTAATATATATAAGAGAAGATTACTTCATTCAAATATACTACCGTATAACACATAAACAAAACATAGAACTAACTATGCCTAAGAATAAAAAGAATAGTCTCGTATCTATTTTAAGATAAAGAAGTACAAAAGTCAATATTAACAATTGTACTTTGTAATTTCATATCATCGTTGAATAGTTTACCTTTGATCTGTGGATTTTTAGTCACCTGGTCAAGCAAATAATTATTTGTACGATGTCAAAGATAGAGAAAGTAGACTTTGACACATGACGATTCGAAACACAATATTAATTTTATGGCAAATTAAGTATAGAATATAATTTTTGAATCGAAATATTAACTTTATATGAGAAGAATATGTTGACTAGAGAATAAAAAAAGAGCAAATAGTGATTATAATATTATAATAGATTGACCTATCGGCTTTCTTTATTTTTGATAAAAATGTCATAGATAATTTTAATGATCTGATGATTATATAAATTACAATGACATAATCATTTAGTTCATCTTATCAAAAGCACCCCATAAATAATCTATATCTATTAGATATTGTATTAAATGTTTTACTCATAACTGAGAACATTCTAAGATTTATTAAGTTTAAAAAAAAATGTAAAATATTTGATTTACTTCTGAATTATTTCTAATACGTTTTCTTTCAATACTTATAGTCACGTTAAGGCAATTAATCTCCTTTTATGAAACTTAGATATATTGATATGCTTTGTTCGTTTAATAACACTTGCTGATAGAGAACTGTGCACCTTTTTCGAAATCCTACAACAAAGTAAGAAATGTAGTATAGTCTACGATCACACATAATAGATTTATATAAGTTCTATTACTAAAGATAAATGTAAGCTAATCAAATTTCGAGTTATAATTTTGCTTTAGTACTGATTTTTTTATAAAATCATCAAAGTAACTTCAGAGACTATCTACGCTTGAATACTCTTAATTTCTACACGAAGTGATCATGAATCATTCTACTAGGCAATTGATCAGTAGATTCTGATGATGTGATCATCAGACTTGCCATATAAACATCAAAAATAGACTTTCTATTCTTTCTCGGTAGCAAAATATTCCTTTCAGATTCTCTGCGCATTTTTTCAAAGCTAATTTTAGATATAGAGCATCTACTTATGCTATTTATAATGTTCCTTTAACTTCGTTCGATCATACAGAAATTTTTACCACAAATACATTAAGATGCCCGTCAAAAATAAAAATCAAAGCATCGATGACAACCAAAACCTTCAAGTAATGTTTTTCATAACAAGAGAAGAAAGTGAGATTTTTCAAAAAGCTCACAATTATCTCTAGGACGTAGTCGTATATCTATCGTAAAATACACAAAAAACTCTTCACCTAAAGAGTTTTCTTTCTCGTATTGAATTTTCGTTATGTACAAATAGACTTTATTTGATAAATAGTAAAATATTGATCAGTATTTGCTAATTCATGATGTTCACAAAAAATAAAACGATACATTCGTTTCATAATTATATATCTAAATACATTTTCTCAATTAGTCATCTATTAGATACGCGATGTTTTTAAGTAAAACAATATTTTTATCTTTTTTTTTAGTCAACAGAAAGTCATGTAAATTATCTTTTTATTTACCGTAACTACCAACAACATTCTCTTGCCTACAATCCTATATTCTCGACTTCAATAATATATCTATTAAGCTATTATATAAAAATTACTTTTTATTTTTGATTTTATTATATTATCATAAAAAAACAACATACACATCTATATATATATAAAATAATGATAAAATAAAATCAAAATAACAAAAAATTACAATAAACACTTTTTGGCTCATGTATATAGTAACAACACACAATGAAAAAATATCTCTTGATTATATTTCAAATTAAGAGTTCTATGCTATTAGTTTAGTCTTAAATGTTTCTTTGAATTTAACGTACATTAACTCGTTCAAGTGCTTGAACAGCTGAGGTGGGTAGATCTTGATTGAGTTCTTTGTAAAGTGATTTTAAAACTTGTAACTCTTTCATTAATAAATCTACTCGATCACTTAATGTACGATTTTCAGTAGATAATTTTGTCATTTTACATTCTGTTTCTTTTTGTTTTTCTTTGGCTTTCATTCGACTTTTTTTAACAGCATCATTATTTTTCACTCGTCGATCATGATATTCATCGGAGTATTTAATGACTTGTTTATTACCAAATCGTGCTAATTTACGCACTGGTCCACCACTTTTTTTTAAACCACGTCGATTAATATCATCACGTTCATTATCATCAGATACAGAATCTATTGTAGACGTTGTTGTTTCATCATGTGTTGTACTAGGAATATCAGTGTTCATTCCTACATGTTGAAAATATTCTTGTTCTTGTTCCATCGACATATCAGTAAGTTCTTTAAATGTCATATCAGAATCAGTAGAAAATAATCGATCAATTGAATCAATAGGAAAATCAACAGGCCAATCGTCGTCTAATGTTGAAGGTAATTGAATATTATTAACGATTTCTTCAAAGAAATTATCGTCAAATGGTAATTCAAATGAAGGTTCAAGATTTGTATAGTCAGATGATTGTGAAGGAAGGACTTCAGTATTAAAAGTACTTGTAGATGATTTGTCGGAGTTGGGTACCTGAAGTGAACATAAGAATTTTAACTCTGACTTGATTTTCATAACGGCTGCATTAACTGCTGCCGTCGATGATGTTTTATCATCTGCTTGCTGTCTATCTTGTATGTCATTCTCAAGCTCGTCTATAGTTTCATATTTGATTTTAGCATAAGTATGGTCATTCTTACCGGGTTCATATATACAGGTAATTTTGCCGGATGATGTAAGATGTCCTGGCTGAAGAGACTTGTTGGTAAGCTTAATGACGGACATACTGTCTTATCAGAAGAGAAAGATGGTGAAATTGTTGCAGATTGTTTTTCGTATTTTTGTTTATCAGACACAGCAAGTGTGGCTTCAAAAATACGATTACCTGTTACAATATGGACCTGCACTGTATAAGTTAATGAGGAAATAACGACGAAGGGGGATAGAGTATGTGTCTATATGTTTATAGAAATGATTGTAATGTTGAAAGTTGTCGCCTTTTATACAGGCTTTTTTTCTTCTTTTTCTCTCGCTCTCCTTTTTTCCCCGTTTACAAGCAAGATTTCGCAATTACATGCAATCTTATTGCACCATCTTTTTGTAAATGCTGACTCAATCTTACGGTATTTCACTCGAGTGGGCGAATAACAACAAGCAAAATAATAATATGAACATCATTTATGGCAATATGCAGTATGCAAAGAACATAAAAATAAAATAACTTACCGATTATATCAAATTGTTGTATATTGAAGGCGGCTTGAAATTACTCTTGTAATAGAATAATACGTAGTTGAACTAATCTGTTTTACGTTGCATAATTATGAAATACAAGTTATGTATGAATGCAGGGAAATGCTAAAAGTTAGTTTGACGCGACCATGAATGTTTTGAAAATGAAGCTGAAAATGAATTCTCACGTATATATATATGCAATGCGATAGAAAAAAAAACGTGGTGCAAGAGAATTCGATTCGACGCAATTGCACGTTATTGCACAATAACATGACTCATGAAGAAAAAGAGAAAATAAAGTGGGTTTTTTCTTTTCACTTCTCGTTCTTTCGCAATGATGCATTTTGTACGATACTATAGATACCCATAAAATGTAGGAGATATAGAGAGAAAAAAACGATTTTCTAATCGATAGTTACTCTCCTTCTATTACCTAAAGAAAAAATCTGATTGGTTATATGATTCATAAGTAAAGAACAACGGTTATTACGAAATTATAAATGCACCGAAAAAAATTATGATGAAATTTCTGATGTAAAATATGTTCATGCGCAATAACAAATCTTTGAAATTGACTAATTATTAAAATATAAAAATTTATGCGTAATAAAATAAATATACTATCGTTCAAAAATGGAACAGATAATGATTTTAATAGATAGCCATTCTGGCGCTTGTTAATTACATATAAGATATAGTCAAGTCAAATTTCTATTGTTAAAAATTCAAGGAAATTATATTTTAAAAGTGTATAGCATATTTGATTTGTAATTTTTCGTTTACTATGGTACTCACGATGACGTTATTCAACAAACCAATATTTTATTTTCGATTTGTTTATATATATATGAAATATTCTTTAGTACTTATGATGATCTTTAAAAAAAAGCAATGTACTTATTAAATTGTACGAAATAGTTATTATGCAAACCTTGACATTTATCACTTGTTTTATGATCCTATTTTGCATGCATGTATATAGATGTTGTCATAGGTATACGTTGGTTACTACCTACAGAATAACCTTGAATGTTTAACATTAAATTGTGGACATCTTATACATTCAATTTATTTAACTTAAATCACAATGAGAAAGAGTGAACTCTTTCTTTACTAAATAACTTTAGTTTATCTTCTTCACTTACTTCATACACACAAGATCTATTCTTTTAAATTATAAAAGAAACAAAACAGAAGATGAATTTACTACAAAATAAATCACCATCAATATCAAATTCTGAATCGAATAGTATTTCATCATCATCTCAAGCAATACCTAATCAACAAGTCCCGAAACTTGATCAACGTCTTTGGCGTGCAATAGATTTTTTACATATTACTGATATGTTATTTTCACTTTATACAGCTATTATTGTTGCCATATTACGAAATGAATTACTTGAACAGTAAGCTCACATATCCAAGGTTTCATTATAAGCCTCTTTGTACATGTATGTATGTATACTTTTGCTTCATTAGATGTCCATTGTATGCTAAACTTTATCTTCGTGATAATGCAACACAATTTTCTACCGATACAATTGATCGACAAATAACTGAATGGGGTAATGTGTATACATGTGAATTTGCATCATTTGCTTATCTTTCTGCCTTTGTTGTTTCATTTATTTCACTTTGGGTTCATATTGTTTTTCGACGTGTTGTTCGAACAGAACGTTTACTTCGTTTACCTATTGGATTATTAATATTAATATTTGCTTTGATAACTTTTTCTGCGACAATTATTGTTACTGATGGTGTTATTAGATTTTGTATAAATAGTCAATCGAATATTTGTTCATCATCGGATATAGATTTATTTGCACAATTTAGATGGAAAATTATCAGTTTACCAGTTGGTAAGATTATTATTTTTTTATTGATATATAAAAAAAATATTTATATATTAGGTGGATGGTTAACTAGCTTATCGATATTATTAAATACACTTGTTCGTGGTATTCAATTATTTTCTAAACCAAAAAAATCACCTGAAACATTAAAAAATCTTCTAACTCAATTAATGGCACAAAAACGACAACATAAAATTGAAAAAGAAGTTAGTGAATATGGTTCACAAATCTCACAACCAATAATAAATAGAAATCATTCTGGATATCCAACTGATCATATTCATAATCGAGAATTTTCTCCTGAACTTCAACCATATTATCATCCATCAATTCCACAATATCGTCAAATAAAAAAACGTTCTCGATTTCAACGTATATGTTGTCCATGTTTTGGTCGTCGTCAAAATCGTTCATTTGATAATCCTTATCGACCCTATGTTGTTCCTGAAGAATATTTTCAACGATTAAATCATCTTAAACAAAATGGAAATGTTCCATCAAATTTATGTCATCATCATTCAATACAACATCCTGTTGAACAACAAACACAAACAGATACAATTCCTCAACGAAAAAATAGTGATGAATCAAATGAGACGCCATTTGTAGGACGACGTCGAAGTTCCGTTCGATTTGAAGATGAAACACCATTAGTTAAAACTTCGAATGAAACACCAGTAGTTAAAACTACGAATGAAATATCTATTCCAATTATTAAAGAAGCAAATGAACAAACAACAAGTCCAATACTTGAAAATAATCTAGACAGAAACGTTTCATTTCGTAATAATGAAGATGATCTATGGACAACAGTTACAATTAATACACCACAATCTATACCTATTCAATCAAGTCATTTCAATAGATTATCCATAGAGAATTTATCTCATGTCAATACATCGATATCAAATAGTGATAATGGTGTGACTGCTATTTATATTAATAGTGAACCTACTGAATCTCCATCATCACAAATGATCGAAAAAACTATTCCACCTCCACCACCACGACCATTACAAAAATTTGTTAAATCTCCAAAAACTCGTTACAAACCACCAGCTCCACAATTATCTTTTAAAATGACACGAAATCGTCTTAAACCATTACCACCACCACCATCATCATCATCACGAACTCATACAGCATCAAGTGAAGATGATATTGATTTACGTAAAATAAAACCCGTTGAAGAAATAAATACTTTAGTTGCAAATAAATATAATTATAATGATGTATCTCAAGCATTAAAATCTAATGTTGAACGTTTAAAAAGTACATTTATTAATGCACAAGAAAATCAAACTATTTATGATACACCAAAAAATATTCGATCAACATTACAACAACATTCTTCAAGTGATTGTTAATTTCAATTGAATTGATTCTTTTTTTAGAATATTATATTCGATCATCGAAAAAACTTGTCTATTCATATATTCGTTCAATAAATGTGTCTTATATATTAATGACAACTTGCTGTTTCATCAATGAACAGATCTCAAATGTCATTTGTCATTACAGATTTGCATGTTTATGTATTCTCGCTTTTTGTTTCTCTCTCTCTATCATGTCAACATGCACATCATTCATTTTCATTATTCATGGTGACTGTAACTCGAATATCTTTTGTTTTTTTTTTTTTTGTTTATAAGAATATTCTTCTTCTTCTTTTTTTCGTAAAGCCAGATGTGCTTAAGGACATATTAACGATTTTAATATAGATATATACATATATATATGTATGTACGTTGTTACTTCCAGTTTTTTTGTCTCTTAATAAGCGAATGATTTCTTGTTTGGTAACGTCAATGAATTAAGGCTATCAACCAGACTAAATAATGTGACTTTCGTTAACGATTACTTCCTACTTCTAAGCATTGACTAGACATGGATTTTATTCGCTTTTCCTTTCAATGCTTTTTGTCATCGATTATTTGATTATTATCGCCATACGACTGATGGCATGCATACAATGAGGATTGCTACTTACATGAATATAGCATTGACGATCGTGTGATAATATCGCATTGTGAAACAAATCAAAAAAAGAATAGAGACATCTCGGAAAGCATTCTTTAGTTAGATTAAAATCAGTCTGCTGACGGCATTGTCCAGAACTATCGAAAGAGAGAGAAAAAAGACTCAATGTCGTCAGCATATCACATAGAACTATTAATTATCTAATGGGTAAGACGACATTTATGAAGATTATTTATATATGTATATCTATAAATATATATTTTGTTTTCTATTAATATAAAAAGATTTCTTTGTGAATAGATTTGTACTTATCAATCGTGTGTAAGTATACTATTTCGTGTCTAAAATACAACAAAAAACGCAACAATATTCACCTTGACAAAAAATAAGGAAGTGAAAAAAAAAAAATTAGATTTGCACAAGTGCACTAATCATGATAATATATATGTGTTGTGTTGATGATCATACGCTTGATCACATGTATGCCGTAGAAAATAAACGATCGGCGCTATTATTAGTTTCCACAGAGCATTTATATTTTCTATAGATAACATATCTATGTGACTCAATCGTTATCTTATTGCCATTTTTTTCACTTAATCTCCGATTGTTCTCTTAGATTCCCTAAAGACTTTTCCATCAAATTAATAATCTACAAATGTCTCTTATGGCATGTACGATCAATTTAACTTGAACAGATTTTCTTGTCATTGATAAAAAAAAATTGAAATAAAAAGAGAAATTCAAATCATTAGACAAAATTATGTTTAAATAATCATACATGATTAATTGCTACGAAAGGAATATGTAATGAATAACAAAGAAATACTAATCGATGTTTTTTCTTATATATTCCTTTGCTTTAGTTAATGTTGTCAATATGTAACTAATTATAACATATTTGCGAATATGGAAAAAAAAATTCTTTAAAGTCTAGAAAATGTCTCAAACATCATTTTCCATCTTCTCAAATACTAGTTTTTCTTACAGTTCAAGGATTGTTTATTACTTTGTTCGTTCTTCTTCTTCTTCTTCTTTTTCTTTCTTCTTCCTATTGTGTGTAATGAATCATTCTCTATAACTGAAGTACATTCACTGATCTTGAGCTTGCTTCCCATTTTCTTTCTTATTCTTTGTTCCGCTGAAATAAATGGTTATTGACACTGGGTGATGAAGAGAAACGAGAAGGAAAAGGCGGAGTAGTCGCTGCAAGCATCTCGGCATTCGAAACTTATTACTCTTTTTTTGTGAGCATTAGTAGCCTTAATGTGTCCTCTTTTGTATAACTAGAAAATAATAGAAATGACAAAGAGATCTTCAATTTTATTTTTTTCCTATATATACTAGTATCATGCATAAAAGAAAAAGGATGTTTAACTATTACTCTACTTTAGCTTTTTAAAAACAAATTATACTTCCGCTTGGTATAATAATTATCAATAAAGATATGTTATGTTTACTTTTTCATTTAGGATTATTATTTTCCTATGTCCTTGATAGTGTGAAGTCGAGGTTTTTTTTTTTGAAAATAACATCTTTTGTTAATTGAGAGAGAGAGAAATATAAGTAATATTAGAGCTGTCATGAAAAAAAAACTGGTTAACTAAATTACACGTTGTCGTGTCATACGATTTATTTCTTTTGTAGCTAGAATATATTTTAGAGACAGTTCGAAGAAGAAAAAGGCGATTATAAGAGCAAGTTTTGTTCTTGTCAGCTTTTCTTTTCTTTTTTTTTCTTTTTTTGCTTAAAAGAAGATTTATTGCGACATAGCTTGTTAGTCTTGATTCAAATAATAGTTTATCTGACGCATCTTTATTCAACCGTCAAAAACTAAACATAGAAAAAGCAAACATGACTACGTGTTTAATCAGTTTTCTATAGAATAATTAATATATTTTTGATATTTTAGTATATTTTTTTTTTCAATTAATATTTTTATTTTAAAAATAAAATCTATGAATATCAATGACGATTGATGTCGCTCAATTGTTCAGCCGAAACAAATTTAATCGATTCCAATACAGTTTCGATAAAATATATGCTAGGTGGATGGCTTACATTAATCTTTTGTATATCTGGTAATTAGTTATGTTCTTTTTTTGTTGTTGTATACAACTATATCTATCTATTTTATTTAAGGTGTTATTACCAATATTTTTACCGTTGTTGTTTTACTTCATCCGCGTATGAGAAACAGCTCAACACATGTGTATTTAATGGCTTTATCTGCATGCAATATTTTCCTTTTAGTCGGTCTTACGATTAATTATTCAATTAAATCAATTGGTAAATAAATTTTATTAACATGAAAAAATCTTTTCTATTAGGTTATTTAGTACGCGACATACATCACTTATTTTTGAACTAAAAAATAAAAGGAAACTCTCAGCATGATGATAATGTGATTCATTTCACACTTAGATATGACTACATACATCCGTTTCATGAATAAAAATTAGTCCTATTAATCTACTTAAAAACATCATAGTCATATATTTGTATATCAAAATATTGAATGGCTTTTTTTTATGAGTATTTTAATAGTCGTAATAAAAGTTTTTAATAGAAAAATCGATATTCGCACTGAAAATACTTTTAAACGAATATAACGGCAAAATACTTTTAACAATACATTAGTAACGAGAAAAAAAAATCACATCTGTCACCAATTAGAACGTTCTATTAAACCTTCTAACTTGATCTAGAACATCCCTCGATTTCTTTTATTTTTCCTATATGGGATACCGTCTGGACGGAATGTTTACATTAAAAAAAAATATCTTATAGATTTGAATGATATCAATGTTGTCAAAATTGAATTAATTATTCTTAGTTTTATTTTGACATTTTGTTCTGTTTTTGTGCATTCTATATGAGATTCCTAGAGAATAATATCGTACGCATACTTCCTTTCATCATCAGCATTGAGTAGTGACTGTGACAATCAATGATCCGAACAGCGTATCATTCTCTTGACATATAGGATCTTGTTTGTTTTTTTGCACATCAATGTAAACGAGTCTATTTTCAAAAAAAAAAAAAAATAATGATCTTTATCAAAGTATTAAATTTACATCTAATTTATTTTACTTATCTATTAATACATTGATAAGAAAAGGAATTAAAATTATTATATTAATTGTTATTTTTTTCTAGCTTCATATCCAGAATTATTATCGTATTTACGTCAACCAGATACTGTCAATCGAAATGCTTTATTAGCGAATACTTACGAACAATTCTATGCTCGTGCTGCGCCATTCACAACACCATTACTTTCCATGCTTTTACTATGTAGTACTTATTTAACAGTCCTTGTTAGTGGTGATAGATATTTTCTTATATGTTGGCCATTATTAGCAGAAAAAATTCGTACACGTAAAATGGCAGTACGTTTAGTTTTACTTGTTTTTATAGTCGTCAATATTTATATACTTCCACATTGGTTTGAATATCGTACAGGATCACGACCAAATAAAAAATTTTCACCATTCACAAATTTTACATTTAATGATACTGATGAAATTGATAAACTTGTTGAATTACAATATACACGTCTTGGTTCAAATAAAATATATTTATCAATATATCGTTTTTATTTAAATGTTCCAATAACATTCGTTATACCATTTACACTATTAGCATTATGTAATGGTAGTATGATTCATCAATTATTATTAATAAAAAAGAAAAAAAAACGTTTAGGTCATCGTATGAAAGCAGATATACGTATAACAATCATGTTAATTGTTATCGTTTTAACATTTATGTTATGTCGTTCAATTAATTTATTTGTTAATTTACTTGTTCAATTATCACCATGTTTAAATAAAAATTCTCTACAACGTTTTAATACATTTGCAAATGTATTAATTGCATTTAATGGTTTTGTTAATTTTTTTCTATTTGCTGCATTTGGTCAACGTTTTCGTGAAATGGTTTTATATATATTTTTTCGACATGGACAATATCCATTTATGGCTCCTCATGATGGAGCAAGTATACATCGTTATGGTGTTGGTGGTATTATACCATCTGCTGATATTTTACGACGACAATCAAGAAGATTTTCTGCAACAACTGAAAATGATGCTTGGTTAGCTATAGCACGACGACGTTCGTCAGCATCTATGGCTGTTTTATATAATCCAACAGAACAACGACCGAGAACATCATCAAATTCATCACATTTACACCTCCCATTACCATTTTATAAACGTACATCAAATTCATCGATTGATATAACCCAATCACCTTTTTTCAGTTCATCAGATAATAACAATACATTAAAGGTATGCAATAATAATAATAATAATAACAATCATCAGGAAAAAAGTTCTCATTCTGATTCTAACAAAACAAAAATAAACGGTGATCACACGTCTACCTCAACAACCCATCATGTAACATTTGTTTAATAAGATTTTCTGTGTCCGACATTTTCTTTTTCTTGATATTGTCATCTCGTTTCTGTATTTTATTTTTCTACGAAATAAATCAACGACGGTGATTATTAGAGAAATTGTTTTTAGCATATTTTTCTTCTCAAAAAAACCTGTAATTACGACAGAATGTCACAAAAACAAATTACATATATTTATCTGACAGATAAGTAATTAGTACTATGTTTATTAAAGGAACATTATTATTTGTTTAGTAATCGGTACATTAGTAACTTTGTTTTTTGTGTACTTCGTCTTTTCGAATAAACTAATCGATCAACTTTTACAATAGATATTAAACTACAAAATAATTTCTTTTCTTTAATCTTTGTACTACAAGAACTAGAAAATAATAGTTGTTATTATATTTTTTTTGTTCTATAAAAAGAAAGTTGTTAATGACAAATAGACATGATAATGGGAATAGTCATTAGAAAGAAATTAAATAGTTTTTTTTTTATTTGATTTAGATGGTATATGTTGACAATCTCGATAAAATATTTCATGTAGCATGAAATATAGCATTTATATCGTAGTTGGCGATAGTGCACGCACTGGTACTCTCATGATAAATCTATTCAGAATATTTTTTCTTTCTGCTGTGATGATTAAAAAGTACTCGGAATTGTCAAGTGTATAGAATATAAAAAGTACTTTTACATCTCCGAGAAAAGTTTTTTTGTTTCTATGTAGTCATATATCCGTCGAAAGTATTATTTCAAGCTGAGAAACTAAGGTAGTTTGAGTGAAAACAATTTTACTTCTTATGTTATTGAAATATATCATACATGTCTCTATAAGAAACCAAATATCACTTGAATATAATATCTCATATATATTAATGTAAGGAAAAAAAACGAAGGCAATTAGAGGAAGCAAGAAGTTCATATTACTTCCTCTTATTTACTAATGTATTTCGTCTATATAAAGCATTATAGATAATGTATCTGTAGAGTAATGTTCGATAATTTCTTAATTAATATATAAAAGCAGTATTTTCCTGATATATATTCAATCATTTTTCGTCTCTTACTACTTCAATTGAGTTTATATGGCATAATAAATATTTACATAAGTTATTGCTATGATTGAATTATTAAAATCAAAATTCATATAAAGATAATTATTTGTTTTTTATCATATGCATGCGATAAGAGAAATTTACGGTTTATTGCTTTTATTTCGTTCTATATTTTATATCATTCGATTAGTTAAACAAAAAAAACGAAAATCACACAATTTGTGCTGACTTTTTTCATTTTGAATGAAAAAAAAAGACATAATATCATGAATTTAAACCGATTTTAGGACCAAAATTTTCACGGTCATGTCGTTTATTGTCTGTTCTTTCTGAGTATCGTTCAATAACTTTTCGATCTCTAAATAAATAAATAAATAGAATACAATAATTTGCATAATCAAGAAAAAATAAAGTAAACTTACGGTATATATTTAAATGCATCAACCCAAGAACCAGTATGTTTCAATGTCATTAAAATATTGTATACTTGATCAAGTGTCAACGATTTTCCACTACCACCGCCAAATCTAAGCAAAAATATTTATTTAGAATTAATCAAAAATTTTCCCTCGATAGCGCTGATGCAGACGAGAATATTCTGCATTTTATTGGAAAAAATAAAAACAAAACTTACTTTACATATCGATCGATTGGAAATCGTTGATGTCTGATATTTTCACGTTTTGCTTTACCAAATGTTAAAGGCTTTTTACCAGCTATTAATAGAAAAAAGATCATTAGCAAGCAAATAACATTTTATTTCAATTCAAAGTTTCATATGACTAGTATTTAGTGTATGTTCAGTGGTATAATATGTACGGTTGTTATAGAGAAATACCTACTAATATCAGCAATACCGCCAACAATATAAACAGCATCATGATCAAATGTTGTCATTTCATTATTTGAATCTGGCGATAAATAAATAAGTTTTTCACGTGGAAATATATCTAAATAACTGGATTCTGTAGTTTCAAAACACATATTTTCTAATGCAGCACGCTGTTCAAATGCTGTTCGTAGACGGCCACGTAATGATAAATTACATAAATAGACAAATGATGGTGAATGATAACGTGTTACATCAGCAAATAAATATTGTATTTGATCAATTAAATTTGATAGATAATGTTGTTTTGCATGATCTTGTTCAAAACCACAATCAATAACAAGCATTTCACCAAGTCTTGCTGGTGCAAGTAATAATTGTTCACGTACTAATTTTTCATGTTGTCGACCTAAATGACGAAATATGGATGAATAACCGGGATAATTCGTTGGTGGTTTTCCTTCAGCAAGAAGTGTTTGACGACGTTTTGATGATTCAGCACGACGAATATCATTTGTAGCAACTACAGCAGAACGACGTTTACGATAGAGTTCACGAAGAAAAAGATATCTAAAGTAAATTGACTGAAATAACAGGTCATTGTTTTTGGGAAAACAATAGAGCATCGAAATATGAAGCACTTCTCAGTCTGATAGATTGTGAGTTTTAGATTAAGTCAAATTAAAAGTAAATGAAACATCATAGTCCACTATAGTTCTCTTACCCATAAAGTGTTTTTCGAGATTCTATTGTTGGTAAATTAAGTAATTCATTCCATCGTTCTTCAGGTATAACTTCTGGTATACGATCACCACTTTCTCTCAAAGTTTGTATTTCTATGAAATAAGATAAAATCTTATGAATACGATTGAAACTCAAAGAAATATAATTCTAACCAATTTCAACAACACGTCGTCTTTGTTCTTCACTAAGATCCATAAAGCTTTTTCGATCACGTAAATACGCCCATAGCCATTCATTATTATCATCAGTTTGTTTCGTAGATGATATTGATTGTTTGCTATTGTTATCATTATTTGATAATGAGACATGAGAGAGACTCGATAGAAAACATCGGGTACATGCTACTATACTATGATGTTGGTTTTTCAATAACCCAAATGAGATAATACGTGATATTAACATTGTTAGATGATAATCTTATGAATATCTCACAAGTTCTATAAAATACCATAGTCGAAGTATTTTATCTTATTGAATATTACATTCATAGAGGTCGTACAATCTCGAATGATTACTATTTGAAAAAATATAAACCAAACAGTTAAATTTTCATTCATTATGAATATCAATGATCATCAGGTGTTTCCAATGCTACTTAACAATACCAATAGTATGGAATTTTTACTAATTGCCTTTTCGATTTTTATTATTTTAGAAAAACAAATCCATCTCTTTTCGATTGTATATAGTTCATAATTAATTATTTTAGAATTGATTCATATACTTTCCAATTAAAGAAAATAAAAACAATTGAAACAATATTTTCTTTTATCCGATCAAGATAATATGTTTCGATGCACATTTTGTTCATTGATCGATAACAGATGAACACATGTATAGATAAATATCACGGTTCATTTACGATTGAATTAAATGAGATAGAGATCTTTTATTGAGCTTTCTGTTTTCCTATTTCAAAGTTCATGATGCCCTTTTGACAAATTTATTATTAACTACAACAATATTTTTCCATGATGATTGTTAAATGATTACATATGTAATCGTATGAAGTTATCGACGATTTACATCAGCAAGCAGGCTGTGATATGACTTTGATTTTATCTCAACATTTCACAGACTGTTCACTGATAGGAACCGCCATGTATATATATTATATAAAAAAGAAATGAAATTGATTAAAAAGAGTTCAAGATGAAAAGTAAATTGATTATTTTTCTTCTATTTTAATTGAATATGACGAATGTTCGTTTCATGTCAACAAAGCAAGACTGTGATATGAATTTCAATTTTCACATAGCACAATCTCTTTGCTGACACAAATAAAAATGCGGGTAAGAAAGATTGAAAGAATTATAAAATAATAGAATTAAAAGTTTAAAATAAAACAATGAATATGGTTAGAATAAGATTGTAGAGAAAGATCTTTTTTTTTTCTTTAATCATCTTTACTTTTCATGTGTTAATGATTGATGTCGAATGACAAGCATACTTGCTTGAGTGCTTTTTTTTACTACATACATCGTTCTTTTTTTTTTTAGCTTATTATCTAAACACAAAAAAAAAGGACAACGTCATAGTAAACTATCCACCATGAAAATTGATTATGTATTTATGTTTTCTATATACTCTTAATTTGTTTGTAGGAAAGTATCTTTCTTTTTGGTACTGTTAAATTTAAATATTGAATAATAATACTAAACAATAGAAAGATAATTGATAATAATGAGAGAAAAAAAGAAGTTTTAGTTTTTTTTATTAATTTATCTACACTTGAATGAAATAATAAAATGAACTTACTCTTCTATGAAAATTTTACAATCAACATATGGATGGATTCAGCATTTCTTATTCGTGTTTGTTGCCAGTACTACAACTATTACTATCGCTGCTTCTTGTCGAGA